>PVHP010022321.1:0-28563 GCA_004024765.1 Zapus hudsonius
AAACACTCTGAGAGGCGACACACTTGGAAATGTGGGCTTCTCCTGACTCTGGGTCCTGGGGCTTCTCCTTGGATGTTTTCTACCACTTGCTTGTGTAGGTTTTCTGGCCCTGATTACTTGGCTCCAGCAGAACCTCTTTTCTGGCTTGTCCAATGATGAGGATGCAGCATAGCACTAGCAGAGAAGTTGGGAGAGATCCACTGTTGGATAGGAATGAGCCATGAGTGCACCACAGATCTCAGGAGATATGGGGAATGGGCTAGGGATACAGAGTTTAGGAGAGGAGCTCATCAAATACCTGGAAATCCTTCGTGATTGCAAAGGAATTGTAGGTTATGACTCAGGGAGTCAGGGAGTAATAAATTTTGAAACAGACTTCATCAGCTCTGAGATGTGATGACAATTTTTAGTTAACATTCAAAATCCTACAGTGAATTTACCCTGTCAACAGCCATGTTTCTGATCACTGATGAATGAATACCATTTCTACTTATTTATCTGCACGGAGTTTTTGGTATGCATTATGTTCATATCCATACTTTGTATGTCCTCAGAAACCATTAATCCTTATTCATTTTCCATCTTTCTTGGTGTGTACCCACCTCTCCCCTTTCTGACTTGGAGAGGTAACCCAGAAAAGCGGAGCAAGCAGCTCCTGGTGTTGTGAGGTCAGTTAATAGAAAGCTGGGGTGAAGCCAGAAGGGGTAAATCTTGCTGACTGTGGGAAGAGCAAAGCCACCTGTTGACTGCACAGCTGTGCCCTTTGAAGTCCCAGCACCTCACTGTTCAGTTTCCCATCTTTCTTCCCGTTCCTCCTTATTCTTGCTTCCCGGGTTTGGATTCCTTACTCTCCATGCTTGCATTCCCAAATGAAACCAGGAATTGCACCCTTACTTCCAGCTGTTTACTAGAACAGAGATTTTTTTCAAGTTTTAATGTGGGTTAAAAAAAAAAGAACTATTTGGAGAACATGTCAAGTAAAACACAGATTGTGTTTTAGGACATCTGGAATGGGCCCTAGAATCTACATTTTTAAACAACATTTCAACTACATTGCAAGGTTTTACACTTGATCTTAGCCAAAAAGCCAAAAAGTAATAGCAAGGCCATGTAAGAAAGATTTGATCACCATGACATTCTAAGTTCTTTAAGTCAAGACTATGCTGTGTCCATAGCTAGGAAATGGAATCAGCCTAGATGTTCTTCAACTGATGAATGGATACGAAAATATACTCAATGGTATTTTATTCAGCTGTGAAGGAAAGCAAAACTATGAAATTTGCAGGAAATGAATGGATGAAACTGGGGAACATACTGATTGAGAATTATTGAGGATTACCAGATCCTAAAAGATAAATGTCACATGTTCTTGATCACATGAAAATACTAGCTTCATATTTTTAGATTTGTATTTAAGTTGAAGTGAGTATCTGTAAAGTCTGGGAAGCTAGAAAAGTTATGGATTGTGGAGGTGATTAATGGTGGAGGCAGTAAAACACGTGTGACATGAAGTAGAAAGGGAGCCATAGGGGAGGTTTAAGAAGGGATGGGGGGGATCAGAGGGTGGGGTAGAATCAACCGAAACTAAGGATATAGAGCCATATGGAAACATACTTTGAGTACTACTTTTAAAAAATAATTTTAATAGACTGTTATGTCTGTGTTTTTTCATTGTTCTACTCCCTGAGTCTACAACAATGTTTACAATGTAGAAAACGCTCAGCACATATCTGATTGGACAATAAAGAAATCTTCCTGGATGACCTCAGCAATTCTTAGGATGAAAATGTGTTTAACTCTAACATTCACATTTCTAGAATGAATCACATTGTGTGGCAGGTTTTCTTTGTTTCTGGTGATGGACAACTATTGGATGTGAAATATGCTATATGTTACTCCAGTGTCTAGGACTTAAAACCCCAAACCGACTGAATGGTAAAGAAGCATTGTGAAAACTAGCTGCTGGGTTGGAAGCATGGTCTTCAGCAGAGAGTGACCTGCATCAGAAAGGCTTCTGCTGCGTGTCCAAAAGTCTTTAGAAAGTTTAGTGGTCCTGACATGTACCAGAGGGCAAAGGGAAGTATGCCTTCCTGTATGTACCTTCTCAAGTGCTCTCCCAGAACTTCATACTGTAAAGGGTAAGTAGCAGTTTTCTGCTGAATCAGTGCATCATGTATAATTCATAGAAAGTGCTGGTAGCATCAATATCCTCCTCTAGAACTTGTCCTGCTGAAGAACTGTCACCCATTTGACTTTTGTGATAGGTGTTGTTACTGTCAATGGATGTAACTGACTTTGTCTTGCTGTCCCTTCCATTGTTACAAACACTCATCTGTTCCTTTAAGATATGCTGGTAACAATGTCAACAGCTTTTTTTTTCTGTTATACTTTCATTGTTGTCATAGAATTACAGATACAGTTAATAGAGCCTTAGCACACGGAGTTCCTGACAGAGGGGAGGATATGAACATACTACCATATGCCACTGAATTTGCTTATAAATGATCACTTCAAGGTCAGATTCTTATGATTGAATCTAAGGAATTTCCATGAATTCTAAGAAGTTTCCACCAAAAACTCCCATTGGGAAGGAATCTTTATTATAATTCTTAAAGTATGGATGACATAATGCCTTTTAGACAGATCCAAGGCACCAAAGCACGATAAAAAAATAATAGTGTATGATAACATTTATTTGCTGGGACAAAGTATCCAACCAGAAGCAGTTTATGGAAACAAAAGGGTTATTCTGTTTTACAGTGTTGAGGGAAAATTTTCATCAGGTTGGGGAAAGCATAAGAAAAGCAGTGATCTGGGCATCACATCATGTCATGTCAGCTGGGAAGAAGCAGCAAGAGTGAGCTCCCTATGAACACCCAGTGTGGCTGGACCTGTCCTCGTAACACACCTCCACCAGCAAAGCTCCACCTCCCCAAGTCCTTACCATATGGAGAATAAGTGCCAGGCTTAATCACAAACACTTGAGGCTATGGGGGACATTCCAACATCACACTCTCTGAATATGATAATAAAGATTAATATTATAATCAGAAAATAACATCAAATATGAAAATTTGCATTAAAAATGCAAAGGATGATACCATCCAGACTAATATCAAGCCATCTTATAGATCTGAGAGTTTGAGGAACCAAGTTTTCATTATGTTACACACAGTTGAGAATAAAGAGCTCAGATTTTGGAGTGAGACTCTTTGGGTTAAAATTTTAGACACATTGGGGCTAGAGAGATGTAGGCACTTGCCTGCAAAGCCTAATGACCTGATTTGATTCCCAAGTACCCACATAAAGTCAGATGCACAATGTGGCACATGATCTGGAGCTTTGGAGTTCATTTGCAGTGGCTAGAGGACCTGGTGCATCCGTTTTCTTTTTCATGGGCTTTCTACTGCCTAGAGTACATTTATACCAAAGACAGACACCATGGGGTCCCACCTCTGACTTTCTGGTTCAATAGGTACAGAATGAGGCCTGAAATTTGGCATTTAAGAACATGTTCCTAAGGGAGGCACTGATGCTGCTAGCTCAGAGATTTCACTTTGAAAATACTTGTGGTAGTTGGGATGTGAAACATTTTCTGAATGTGCTGAGTCTTTGCACTACTGAGAGATGGTGGAACCTTTGAGAAGGCCTAGAGAAGGAGGGTAGGTGCTTAGGGATGAGCCTTTGCAAGGGATACTGGAATCCTGGCCTTTCCTCTCCTTCTTTGTTTCACATGAAGTGGACACCTCCTCTGTGACATGGTCCCCTGTTCCTGATATACTGTCTACCACAGGCCCAAAGCAACAGGACTAACTGACCATGGACAGAGACCTGTGAAACCATAAGCCCAACTAAACATGTCCTTTATTAAGTTAATTATCTCAGGTATCTTGTGACAATAATGCAAAGTTCCCACGTGGCTTTTTAAAAATAATCTATTCATAAGAACTTGAGAATGTAGTCCTCCTAAAAGGGAACAAAGTTTAATATTAGCTGTGCTAGGAGACCTTGAGGTCACATCTTCTCTCTCTGGTTTCTTGAACATTTTTAATCTCTTGCTCCCTTTTCTTCCTTTTGAATATTGTGCATTATTCAGAGCTGCCAATTTCATCTTAAGAAAGCAATCATTTCCACATCTGGTAATAGAGAACCCCATAACAAAAGGAAAGAATAAAGCATTTTAATCCTTACCCTATCTAGACTGATTACCATTTTACTGATGGTTAAGATATTAGAAACAACATTCAAAATTTAATTTTGTTGGTGCCAATCTCCATATTTTGGCTTGTCATTTCTCATCTCTACATATCTTTTTATAATCAATATCTATGGTTTATTTCCCCATTTTCACTCTTGGACTTGCAAATTCCCCTGCTTTTGATGCTATCCCATTCTTTATCCGTGCCCATAACTTCCTCTATAACAGTTTCTTTAGAATCACTTCCTCTAAAATAATTCACTTGCTTTTGCAGTTGATAAACATTCTTCATAGTTCCTTTATTTCACTTTGTTCTCTTTCCTAGCAGATCCTGGCTGACTGGTGTTATCTTGTCTTTTTATGCCCATGGCTCTCTTCCCTATAGCAGGTGGTGTTGGAGTGGATCAGGGATAGCTCTGGTGCCTCCTATCCATGCCTGAGCTGCATGGGGCAAGGACAGCCAGGTTAGCCATGAATGAAACCAAAAGAAGCAGGAAAGTCATAAACAAAGGTTTCTTCTCTTTCTCTCCATGTTAAAACTTCCCACTGCTAGCAATCACAAAGTGCCCTTAAACTTCTTGGCTCCAGCAGCCCCAGATTGTAAACTCCTTATTCATCTCTTCCATTTAGAATAGACACAATTACTATGCTTAGGAAAGGTGCACAGCCAGAAGTGGCTTTTGTTTTGCTTCAGTTTTTGCTTTCATATTCAGAGAAGATAATACCTCCACTATGAAACAACATCTGGTCTGTTTACTAAAACAATATTATAAAAAGTGTCTTTTTTTTATAGAGAGAGAACTAGATGATTGGGCCCCATGGGGGGGAAAAAACCTCAAGCACAAATTATCACCTCAAAGTCATAATTACCACAATCATTTGAGCATAGAATAGATGCCAAGTGGCTTGGGCCAGCCAGGTTAGAGTCTCCTGCAGAGCCAATGAACATTTCAGGTGCAGTTTATCCTGAATGTCTGCAACACAGCAAGAGCCTCCACAGAGCTGCAATAACCAAGAAACTCAGGGACAGACAGGTACAAGAGAAATGTCTATTCAGCATTTATTTTCCTAAACCAATGTATTCTATCAGGTTTTCAGTCTTGCTACTTTTGGGTAAAAAAAATAAAAATTTATGTTCAGTATGTGTATTCAGTATGTCTGGCAGAAACTGAATATCAAAAGTGTACTTAATTCCTGTCCTGTCCTCATCTTGCCCAAGAATCTGTGAGGATCTGGAAGTACCTCTTGACTCTCAAGGCCCCACAGAGCTGAGGTAGAAAAAAAAAAACAAAACAATGATAAAACATTATCATCTACCTTAGTGATTTTTGCAAGAGTAACCACTCTAAAACTCCTCTCTGAACATGAAGGCATAGGATCCAATCACACATTTCTCTGGTCGTACACATGGAAAGCCAATTCACTTATGGGCAAAGATCTATACTCTTATAAACAACATAATAAACTATCAACTGCCTGCCAATTCTATATATTTAGACCTGATTCCTTAAAGGTTATCCTTTCCAAACTAGGAACTTTATATGTGGAAATACACATATAGAGAAAAAGTTAAATTTACTATGAAACAGTACTTGGTCATTTGACTAAAACAATATTTTTAACATAAGTATTGTGGCATGGTAAAAAATAGAGCTAGAAAGATAAGGGTACAAGTTCTAATTCTGTCATTTATTGGCTATGTGACCTCAGCAAGCATCTCGACCTCTCCAAATCATACCATGCTGCGTCCTGGTGCCTAAGATAATGATCTCAGCTCCAGTGTGCCACACCTTCAGTTGGCTCTGGAGGGAACAGCTCACAGAGTTCAGCTTTGAAGAGGCCATCAGCTTCGAACCTTGTCATTGTGAAAATCTGCACAGCCATCTTGTCACCAGGTGCCTTGAAGGAAAGCTGTATGCTGATTCTTATTTTGTATGTTTTATTTTCAGGGTCTTACTCGAGCCCAGGCTGAGTGGCTCTTTTAAGATGGTTGAAATAGCATTGTCTCCATAAAGCTTCTCTGACTTTTGCAGTCATAAATAATCTCTATTCTTTGTGATCTTGCTTGGATGGAGGGGCAACTAACTATATATTAAGGAAACTGCTAAAATGCACACAAAATGAAAACATACTAGGCAACTTACCACTCTTGACACAAATATTTTTAGTTTACAAAGGGTAGGGAGACTATAGTCTAGGTCATAGTCTGGAAATAATAATGGTTAAGGTGTGATACAAAATGTTCCTCTCCACAGAAGGTCATAGATAACATTTACAACTGACTTGGGGGAGGAGATCTTGGTTTATAATATTGCCAGTGTTTATGGTATAAATATTCTCATGAGGGCTGCCTTTAAGATATCAACATATTAATGTAAAGGAGGGAAGAAATGTACCAAATTCACAAAGTAGCAAGAGCTGGCTCCATCACATCTTTCACCTTCCTTTCAACAGAGTGATGGAGTTATTAAAGGTTTAGGGAAAGAACAGATAAGGAATTGGGATTCCCATAGGATTTTTGTTTCCAGCTTTCCCTCTGGGATTGTGCTTTGGGGACAACATCTCCTTTCCCAAAATTGATCTCACCTTTCAGTAGAACCTAAGAATCTAAAAATTAGTTTGAAAGCAAAATGAAAACAACAACAAACTGCTGTCTTCTTTTGGGCCACTGATGGAAAGGTGTGGAATGATTCATGATAATTGTCCCCATCCCTCTGACCTCAAGATCTAAGCTTAGCATACCTGAATTTGCAGGGACTATACAATTATACTTCCAGGAGCTACTTAATGATGGGATGTGTCTTTAGAAGATTCAATTGTGTGTGAACACTGTAGGGGTGTACTTACACAAACCTAAATGCCATAGGTAAGTCACCCAACTTGGCCTCTTGATGTAAACAAGAGAAGAGGTGACAAGATCCATGAAACCACTGCTTCATGAACATGACATTGTGTTTTAATGTAAATGGGGTTTGTTTTAAAAACTAGAAGGAAAGAACTTTAAAATAAATGGAAAAGGCATTAGATAATACTCATGAGCCAGTGACATAGTTGTTTTTTCCACTAGGTATTATACATAATTGCAGATGTTAAACTTTCATATGATGGCAGGCCCCTTGGGTTCTTGACACCAGCATCACTGAAGACCAACAAGGAACTCATTGTGCCTCCACGTTCTAGTGGATACATCTCTAGGAAAGTCACTGAAGCATCAGGATTTTTAGTGTCTCCAAAGTATACTAAGCAGTAACTTCTAGTCCCAGTAATATCTCAGAATTCAAGCCACTACTGGCTTGTCAGAAAATTATTTACTATTTTCTCTTAATGCAATAAAATAAAAAGGTATATCAGCCCAGATCTGAGCACTTATGCAAATTACTAAGTACTCAAGGACTCATGGCTAGATCTCAAGACATTCAGCTATAAATAAAAATGTCATGTAACATCCCAGACCTAGGACTACTTCAGGGTCATCACTATCTGACAGTCATCACACTGGCATTTTCAGCTTGGGTTGGGCAGGTGTAACCAGCAAGCCCATAGAGTCTCCTCTATTTATTTTTAAGGATAAAGCAGACAAAAATCTGGCTTTGTGCAGCACATTCCCTGTCTGTGGCATTTAACAACACTGGAAAATCCCTAAGAAACACTGCCTGGAATAACTCAGAGAGGTACCAAAGTTAAAAATAACCCTTATTTTCTAAGTTTAGGATTGTACTGTTTGGGAAGGCATCCTCCCAGGAAGGGTTCTAGAAATTACTTTGGTTCCAACTATGTATTTAAAAGCCAGGGTAGTTATTTTGGTTTTCATTCTACACAAAAATCTTGTGCCATTTTAAGCCACATGTATAAGATTACGAATTTTAATCACAACTAGTTGGATAATCTTTCCTTGTCCCCATTTGTACAACTGTCACAGCAGAGTTTGGTTGGCATGATATTCCCTAGAAGTGGAATTTTCAAAGAGCAAGAGACAGAAAGAAGACTGGCCTCCATTCTGGAGAAGCTGCAGCTGCAGAGGGTACAGGGGTGGTTGGCAGAGTGCCTGGCACAGAGAGGGACATGCCCACCAGCTGGTGCCAGTGAAGGCCAGTTCGTGCTCAGCTACCATGATCAGGACTTTCCTGGGAGCCCTTGAGGGCATACAGGCCCTGAGCATTTAGATTCATTTGCAGTTATTCCATAATAAATAAAAGCATCAACAGTAGAATGAGTTTGATGCCAGAACTTCCAATGTTGGCACTCAGCACTGAAAAGTAGTGATGCATTTGAGGGAACTTCAGCCTGGCAGTGGCTCCAGACTGGTTAGAACTGCATTATTTAACTAGATCAGACAGCTAAGACTCACTAGATTGGTTTTTTAAAAGAGAATTTAACTCCAAAACTCACCCAAGAACTCAAAAATATATAGGTACTTGAAAGGAAATTTTCAGTAGATACTATCCCATATTCCATGATACTGGAAATCTAAAACATATGCCTCTGAACAGTTCTTTTTGCCTTTGGAATTGAGTCATGGTGGTTGGCAAAGTCCATTTCCCAATCTAAGAGACCAAATGGCTACACACACTTTCTCTGTATTCATTCAACCCTAAGCATGAGCACCTGACTGACTTCCCACACCTTTTTTTTAAAGATAGGGTCTCTTACTGTGGAGTTTGAGCTGACTTTGACCTCATCATGTGGTCCAGGCTGGACTGGAACCTGCATTCCTCCTGCCTTGCCTTCTGAATTCACAGATTGCAGACATGGATCACAATTCTGCCATTCCCTAAATTGTGAACTAGTGGAATCAATAGTCATACACAGGGAACAAGCCACTTTGGAGACAGCAGCAGTAGCAGCAGCTATAGGCTGGGGATCTGTGGACAGTGCTCCCTGGAATTGCAGCCCTGCATTCAGCTGATGGGTTCAAGGCATGACTTTAAGATCCTCTTCATCTTCCTCCTTTCCTTTTGCTTCATCCAATGTCCGGATGAGGGTATCCAGGCTTCCTGGCGATTCTGTGAGCTCTTTAATGCCTTTTCAACAAATTACTGCTACAAACAGCCAGTCAGTTTCTTGGCTAGCAACTAAACTCTGATTATTGCACAAATATATTACAAACAGTTGATTTCACAGTTGCTACACCCTAAAAAATCAGACAAATGATTTATGCTTCATTCAAAATGGGCTAATATCTGCAACCACATTTTAAAATAAGATGGCATCTTGACAGATGTTTTTACGGTTTCCTGAAGGTTTCAGCAGCAGAACCACAGCGAGGATATATCAGTTTATCCTCTCATCCCTGGGCTCCCCACTGCTCACGTTCATGGCCTTGCCTTTCCTTCAAGCTAGGAGTCAGAGTTCATCTGGCTATGCCAGTACATCTTTGTCCGTTTTCCTTATATACATGCTGCTCCTCCAGTCCTGTTTGATGTCACAGCCCAACCCCCTGTACCCCATCATTGATGCTTCACCACTGCCTCTCAGACTGCTTCCTCTGAGAGGGATCTGCAAGCTCCTTCTCACCCACATTTTTGTGGTCTCTGTTGGGATACTGTTTACTACGAACTTCAAGTTGTGGAATTGATGTTTCCTCCTCTAAACAAAGTATGCACTTGATAAACATCTGAACACTCTCAAAACCTAGGCTGTCTTTCTGGTTCAGTCAGAAATCATTTGTGGATTTTTCAAATGAAAAATAATTGTGATGTCAATTAGACATGTTTAGGAATCCTTAGTAATCTTGGATGGGTCTCTCAGCTTGCTTGCAGGAAGGATAAACTAAAGGAGGAGGTCCCTCCTCCAATATGAGCCATTCCTCCAGAGTGGGCAGCCCTCTCTGTAGGTGGATGGATGTAAGGCAGCTCCAGGGGAAAGAAATCTCTCTTCCTTCCTCCCTCCCACCTGGCTGCTGGTGCTTGTCTTGTTGTAACCTGCAAGTGCACCCATCCTGCTCAGCTATCCTTCCTTGGCTGTTGGCATTGGAACCAAGATTTCTCAGCCTTCCTACCTGGATTGAAGAACAGCAGCTTCCCAGGAAGCCTTGAGGCCTTCAGTGCAGGATTGGGACTGATGAGGCGTTCAGCCACGTGGACTGAGTTCCTCGACTCTCAGGCCTAAAGACTGTTGGGAGTATCTGGGCTGGAGAATGGTATTATTAAGAATACACACACACACACACACACACACACACACACACACACACACACACACACATGCACATACTTCAATAAGTTTTATCAATATAAATATCATTTTATAGTGACCACTAAGTTATTTTATCTTGGTAACATTTTATTGCACATTGTAAAGCATCAGCTTTCTAATTTTTTTATTATGACTCAGAAAAATTTTACAACTTAGAATATATTCATATGTACATGCTTCTTGTCTCCTAGGTGTTTATTCAGCAATCTCAAATATGTAGATTGGTGATTCTTTCTCTCAAAGAGGAAAATATATCCCCAAGTTGTGCTCTCAGTAGGAACACATCAATCCATATATGTAAATAAAATTTCCAATGCCTTTAGTACTAGTGTCTTCAGACTCTAACATTTGGCTTGATTTATAATTCAGCTTCCTCTTAGACTTAGTTATAATGAAGTGAAAAAGACACACACACACATATCCAAATTCAGTGACGCTGAAAACTATCATTTCTGGGTAATCAGTGTTGACCTTAATTAGATTTATACACAGAAAAAAATAAGCTATTCAGGAAACACAGGGGGAAAACATTTGATAAACTGAGACCAGGGCTGAATGGCTCACATACAGAATTTGGAAAATAAAATGCTATCAGAAATAAGTCTGTTCAAGCATAATCAAAAAGTGAATGGAAAAACAGTTCCAATTTGCCAACATTACCCTTAGGGTAACTCATGCCAAAAATATCTTGGCTAGGTCTCAACATTCCCTGAGAGGAGATTAAGAAAGTTCCAGCCTTTGCCTATATCATGTCTATGATAATAATTCTTGCTGTGAATTTGCAGTGCCAGCTCCTCTTGGACAGATAGCCCCACCTTTAAGAAATAAAGGTTCTACTACAGCTATAATCTTATCCCATTAACTTGCCAGCCTATTTAATATTAACATCCCACCAAATTAGAACCCCATGAATTTTTGGCAGGTTTGTGACAGAATGCCCCAAACCTACAATTTTAACTAATTATAGAAATACTGAGCAGGAAGCCCTTTGAAAAGATGATCCCCTTCCTTCCCTTCTTTTAAAGCGTTGAAATCATCCCCAAACCAGGGTTTCGTCTCCCAATTTAACTGGAAGAAAAGAAAGGGTAAATTACAAATGCTGACTGACCGTGCAACTGGTGTATGTAACTGCTATATATGCGATCTGATCTATTATTTTTTTTTTAGTGTTAAGGATTGAACCCCGGACTTTGGTCCTGCTAGGCAAGCTCTCTGCCACAGAGCTACATCCTCAGCCTTTTATCTTTTTATGTTTATGGAACAGAAATTATTGCCCCCCCTACCCACTCTACATAGGGGAAACTAAGGCTCAGAAAAACTAAGCTGATAAAGAAAGAATGCATTCTGGATTTGGGCTCTGACTCAAGAATCAAGTGAGACTCCAGCAAAGAGCTTCTGTTATCTCTCGCAGCCGAGGCAGGAGCTGGCTCTGCAGGCTCGCAGGATTGTGTTATGTACCTCCCTTTCCAACTCCACATTCAGTGCTGGTTCATAAATACCATGAAATCAGCCATATCAATTTTAGCATATTTGATATGTTTCAATAAATTGAAGTTAATATTATTTTTGATTCTTTAACATTATCCCTTGTGCGTTTTTCATAGCCCCAGTACTGAATATATATGACTACACTATATACACAAGTTATACATGCAGAGAAAATTGGGAAGATCCATATTTTAAAGGAATTGAAGTCTAAACAATTTGGTGGGAGACTTTTTTTAGACAATGTATATGACAATGTATAATTTCAATTATAAATACAAAATTAGGCAAGAAAGTGAATATTGATCTAGGTTGTGGAAAAACATCATAGAAAATTACATATGCTAAAACCCTAGTAAACATAAAATCACAAAATATGAGTAAACAATTATATATTTTACTATGGGCCACCTACGCCTACATTTTTGGTTGTTTACCCTTGAATCTCCTTTTCATATGACAATGATTTTGGGGTGACACTGCAGAGACATCAAAAACACAACGGTGACCTTTGCTCTAGAGTGGCTTGTCATTTTCCTTCATAAAATTTTAAGCTCTATAAGAATTTTTAAGTATTATAAAACTACCACAAAAGAGCCGCGAGTGATTCATGTTTAGTTAGCATGCACCAGGGACTATTTGGTATGTTTTGAATGGCGAGAATTTACATTTGACCACGGATCAACTGGAACTAAATCTTCCAGTCTGGTGACTGAAAGAACTTCCCCAGGAACTGCTCCTGGTTCTGTACATTTCATTCACCATTTCTCTTCAGTTGACTATATATTCGCAGGGTGGTACGGCACCAATAGCGCCACACAGTCCCTGGCCCTACCAGGTGAGCCATTAAGCTTGTGGTAGAACACAAGCTATTCACACCCTGTGATGACTGGCAACAGTTTAACTGTACACAGACATGACTGCAGACTTGTGTATGTCTCATAAACTCTGAGTAAATATAACTCTGAACTGTGGTCTCCTGTACCCAAAGCTATCTAGAGTTCAATCCAGCAAGAGGAAAAGTGATATGAATAAGGTTGGCATAGAAAAAATAGTTATATAATGTTGTAGAAAATATCCAAAACATATGACCCTGTGACCCTTCTCCCACACAAATGAAGGAGACGAAATTTAACCTTCCTTGGTTTCACAGTAATTCTCCAGAGAATGATCACACACTGTGCAGTCTTTTGTAGCCATGAATCAAAACATGTTAACTATTCTACCTAAAGCCTTGTCCCACTTCCCTTAACTTCTATAGTGTTATAAATTTTGGACCCTCAGGGGACCCTCAGTGTGTATAACAGAAGCCAGTACTCTCCATGCCTATTGGACATTTGCTACCAAACCTTCCCTAAGAATGCAAACATGCTATACTTTTGCCCGTTTAGAAAATAATCTCCATATGTCATAAAGCGGAGTACTATCAACTGTGTTTCTCCTGTTGTGTTTGCAAAGTTAATGATTCATATGAATCCCCAGTTTATAAGGAGTTACTTATCTAAAATATATCCTGCCCCTCTCGGCTAATCTAAGAGCTTTATAAGTAAAACCAGTCATAGAAGGACACTCTATGGTAGAGCACTTGTCTACCACACATGATGCCCTGGGCTTGATTCTAGTACCAGACAGACACATGCATATGACAGAAAACTCACAGCATGGTTTTCTAGCTACTCTTCTGGTTAGCGTTCACTAACAGGAGCAGGAACACTCTCTTTGCTTTAGTTATAGGCTGTGCCTGTCAAGCCTCGAAGTTGCCAGCAAGTGTTTCAGGAAAATTTCCAGAGCTATTATTAGATATAATATAGACTCTCATACCTAATTTTTAGGCATGAGATCTCTGGCAGATGCCTCAGTGATTACAGCAGCAAGCATGCATAGTATCTAAGCACAGACAGTCTGCCCCAGGATCGAGGGTAGCAATCTTGTGGGAAGGTTTATACTTTTATCTTTCAGACACTTCCACAGAAAGACAGGCCAGTTCCATAGCCAGGACAAGTAGGCAAGCCATAACTTTTCTGTGTGATAAAGAGGAGAGAGAAAAATAAAGAGAGAGGGGCTGACAATTCTGTATATACATAATATAATTTCAAATTTAACACCACCACCACCAAAATCACATTGAATGGTTTTTCTGACAAATATGGTTCATCAGGCCCTGAGCTAAGTGTTTTAGGTCATCTCATGATGGCAGTGCCAATTCTAGAGGTGAAGAGGGTAATAAATGTGACCTGCTGTAACTAGTAGGTGTGGGTTGGATGCCAGGATTTACCCTCCACTTCTAGGTGAGGTTGGGTCTGCATTCACTACTGTATGTTGCCTTGCAGTATTATGTTTAAAAAGACTTCTCTTAACCCTGAAGTTAATGGTATGATGGAAATGAAAATTTTGTCCCTATAAGGAGGAAAAATACACATGTGTTTCCATTCTTACATAATGTCTAAACACACCATCCATGTGATGGTGACACAGATTTGGACTGGATTTTTCATACAGTTAGCAATGTAATGTTTAAATCATTTAATGTTCAAAAGAGAAACTACTTGACATATTTAAACAGATTAAAGTAATACACTGGGAAATAGCTTCTTAAACTGATTATGTTAAAAACAGATTTGAAAAAGCAATTACGATTATGAAAGATGAGTAAATTCTAGTAATTTTCTGTGTAACACTGCCTTTGTTAACAATAGTGTAGTGGACACTTAGAACTTGTTAATAGGGTAGATCTCATTTTGAACATCACAATAAAATCAAGTTAGAAAAGTAACAACAGTAAACCATAAGCCTCTATCAAACTGATAAAAGAAGAAAATAATTCATATGCATTCATTTAAAAATATGGCTCAAGGTAGACATGGATTCTAAGGACAAAAAGAATTACAATACTTTTGCATCTGACTGTATGTTTGTGGTAAGTAACAATCTCTGTGTAGCAGATACAAAACTATTTTGTGTGTGTTATAGGACTGTAGAAATAAGCAAACATATTGATATTGAAGTGTGCCAGCATTCTCGCTTGGGAGAAGAAAAACAAATACTGAATGGTGAAAGGAAAGAAAGACCCTTCAAGTGAAGGACCCCAGAGTCTCATTGTTTGTACAAACACACCCACACCCACACACACTATGATATAGTACTCTGTGTATGTGTGTTTTCTGGTATTCATTGAATGAGCTAGAAGCAAAAAAGAGGTTTCAGTATCAATGAGAAAGTAAAACATCCAGATCTGAGTTTCTGAATCCCTTTCACTAAAAGGAACCAGACTTCTACTTCTTCCTGGGAGAAAAATTACGTTAGGACTGAAGTATCTAGATCTTTATCCAAAACTACTCCAGAGGATGCACAAACCAAGTAGGGCATTTCAAACAGAAGAGCTCCTGCTGATGGTCAACTTTGGAACAATTTGAGCAATGAAATGAATAACAGGAATAGATTATGATAATATTAAATTGAGTAAAGTGGTCACAGTGTAGAAAGTGTTTGTTAGACCCAATGGAGTTTCAGTGACCTGTTTTACAGCTGGTTAGTAACAGCATACTGTATACTTGAAAACTGCCAAGGGAGTGAGTACATTAGGAACCAATCACTACAAATATGCAAGTTTGTGAGTAGAATGAGTACTCAATGATTAGCTTGATTTAATCATTTTACAATCTATACATATGAATGAAAATATTAGAGATATATACTAAGTCCCATTTTACACTGCAAATGTATATAATTTTTTTGACAATTATACCTTAATAAAACTAAAAGAAAATAAAAAAAATTTAAAGGAAAAAGCATACATATAAATTTATACTGATTCTATAAAGTGTTAAAAAGAGAAAGGGGGGAAGCAAACCCAATCCAGGCAAAGCTTATACATGTAGAACAAATGATGGATATAGATATGCCAGGATTCACTACCAAGAGAATCAATCACATGACAATTATCAAAGGGTGTTACAACCACTGGAAAAAAAGTGGGGAACAGGATATTCAAGCACTCTGAAGGCATCACTGTACAGATTACATCTGAATTAATAAGGGAAACTGATTCTTTACAATAAGATGCCAGCTTTACATTAACATCACAAGTAAAAGGACACACAGGCATCCAAGGTGCTTGAAGGAGAACACTGGGGAGACATGACATTGCCCTCACATTCTGCAAATAGTCTTAAAATGAATCTAATTATGAGGAAATGATGAAATAAATGCAAAATGAAGGACACTGCAAAACCAATGCCTGGACAACGTTATGTGGTATAACATCGACTGCTGCACAATGCAGAGAATTTTCTAAAGGAGACTAGAGAGCTTTGACAACCAAGCGCAATGTACAAATCTGGTGTGGATCCTAGGTTAAGAAGGGAAACATGATTTAAATGACATCGTTGGTGTTGGAGAGATGACTTAGCGGTTAAAGGTGTTTACTTAGAAGGCCTGATGGCCTGGTTTCAATTCCCCAGTACTCAAGTAGGCCGGATGCACAAAGCCACACATGCATTTGGAGTTTGTTTGCAGTGGCAGGAGGCTCTGGTGCACCCATTCTCTCTCTTTCTTTCTTTCACCCCCTTTTCTTGCTCTCTTTTTCTGCTTGAAATAAATGAATGAATGAATGAATAAATAAATAAATAATATAAAATTTTTAAATAACATCACTGGGACAAGCAGACTGTATGGTATATACTGCTACTCTATTCATTCGACTCTGGATGGCCCCAGGTATTTTAACTCTCTTTTTAACCCAGCTGGAGTGTGACTGCTCCACCTTCCCTCAGCATGCTGAATATTATGACTATAAACCCAGGTCACCTCATTTAGCATCCACTCACTTTTAATAGCTCATCCTGGGTCTTTCCTATGTATCTGCAATGAGAGGCAAAACCACTGGAACAAGGCTTATTCTCTAATTCTGTTTATCTAGGCTGTTGAAGTTACTTTCTTGTTGCTGGGACAAAATCTCCACTAAACACAGCTACTGGGAGGAAGGCGTTTATTTCAGCTTACAGTATCAAGGGGCAGTTTCATCATGGTAGTAAAAGTATGGCAAAGTGGAGGCAGGGCATTACATCTTGTCATATTAGCTGGGGAGTAGCATCCAGGGTTAGTAGTCAGCTATCATCTGGTCAACTGTACTAATAAACCTCAAGGCCTGCCCTAGTGACACACCTCCTCCAGCAATGCTCCACTTTCCAAATTACCACCAGTTGGAGATGAAGTGATAAAAATACATGAGGTTATGAATGAAACTTCACACTCAAACCACCATACAAGCTAAGATCCACTTACACCTTCATTTCTAAGACCTTGAAAATGTCCAGTAGTTTCCTCATGAAATATAACTTTCCAGATGTATCTCAATTTTAAGGACATTTGTAATACTTTCCTAGAATTACAATGGACTATTTAATATAAACATTTTATAAATAAAACTTAGATTTTTTTCTCCTTGACAATTATTATGTTAAAAATGCATGCAGGGAAATTGAAATTCTATAGAATCTAAGAGCTTGGAATCTATTTTTGATGCTTCTAATTCTGTAATTCAAAAGCAGTGAGGGATCCAAAGTCAATATAAAGCTCAGTTATGCTATAGGGAAATCTTCCCAACCAGAGTAAAACTTGTTCAACCTTTGAAGTTACAGAGTCAGATAATGAGAGAGCCTTACATCGCATGAGCACCAGTGGAGGTAGACTGTGACTGGGGACTTTGATGGGCTGAGATGCTTTCTGTGAGTTGGGATGAAGGCATATCTGACGCTTGCATGCTCCAATCCTCAGCACACGTGTGAACATGTGGCTCCCTCAGCAGCACCTTCTCTAGAAGTCTGATTTGACTCTAACCTGCAAGTTGTTAAGCACAGCACCTTGCAAGAGCTCTGAGGAGCCATATTAAAATGGAAGACTATTTTAGAATGAAATTGGGTTATCAAAGTTATTGAAAATCATGGTCTAAAGAACATCCAAAAGAAAGACAGTTATACTTAGAAGTGTTATATGCTCTACATGCTTTCATAATAATAATAATAATATCAAAACTTGGAGAATCAATAAATCATTTGATCTTGCAATCTACCTTTAGTCATTTAAAACAATAAGTGTTTAAAAATGTACAATTCTGGTAGGAAGGCATCTAGGATATGAGATATACCATATATTTTCTGATGGCCTCTAGTATTTCTCCCTACTTTTATTTTACATCCCTAAATATGGAGAACTAGTGTTCCACAAACTCAGAGAACTGAAGACATGATTCAAGCTACTCCACAAGCCATGTCATAGGCAGAAACATCTATTCTTAGTACTTTTTCCCCATAGCACCTATATTCCATAATATAATTAGTTTTTCTTCTGTAAATTGAAATGTAATATAATTCTCCAAGTGTAGTCTATTGTGCCCTAAGGGTTCCAAAACACCCTCAGAGGTTCTACAAAGTCAAGACTACCTGTAAATTGAAATGAAATATAATTCTCCAAGTGTAGTCTATTGTGCCCTAAGGATGTCCAGGACGTCCTCAGAGGGTCTGCAAAGTCAAGACTACCTTCATAATGATACTAATGCTTTTTTTTATTGTTGTTGTGTTGGCATTTGTACTACTGAGCAAAAGCTATAGTGTGAGAAACTCCCAGTGACTTCAAGTCAGTAAAAGACAGTGGTGTCAAATTACTAGTCTTTCCCTCCACATACTCAGAATTGGAAAAGAAAACATTTTCCATAAGGATGTTGTAGGCAGTTTCAAAATGCTGAGATGAACATCCAACCAAACAGTTTTATTGGAGGAAAGGAATGACTTCAAGCCTACAGGTCCAGGGGGAAGTTCAATCAATGGTAGAAGCAGAGAGAGAAACCACCAGCAGCTAGCCAAACAAGAAAAAGCAGCAAACAGGGACCCCTATAGAGCTCAGACAGTTCTCATTTTGGGGCTGGAATTCAGATCCAGTGACAACTCCAGACAGGTGGGTAGAGATCCAAGTTACAAGTTTAACACCTGAGTCAATGGGGACATACATTTAAACTACCACAGATGTCTTTGAGAAAGTTGTAAAAGCTAATTTCATCAAAAGTCAAGCCTTGGTCTGAAGAGTTAGCTCAGCTAGTGAAGAGCATGGGAACCCGAGTTTGATCTGAAATACTGACATAAAATGCTGGACATGGTGGAACATGTCTATAATCCCAACACTGGGAAACAAGGATCAGGAAGATCTATGGCACTTGCTGACCCGCCAGTTTAGCCTAATTGATGAGCTCCAGGCCAAGGAGAAACACTGTCTCAAGAAGAGGTAGATGACATGAATGAAGAATGATACCACAGGTTGTCCTCTGGCTTCCACATGCATGTGAATACACGTGCAGATACACCTGCACACATACATGTGCTCATACTCATATGAACATGAATACACACATACACAAAACCTAGAGCTTATGGAAACATATTCTGACTCTTTAGTGTGACAAAATGGGAATTTTGCTCTGCTATATACCCAAGTACCATGACTGTGAAAGAGAGAAGAGGGGAGGAAGAGGGAGGGAGAGAAAAGAAGAGAAAAAAAAAATCGGAACCCTCTAGAGTGATGAGTCCAGCAGAGAACTCAACAGAACAGAATTTTCACTTGAAAAATTTTGACTATCAGAAACTATGGTTATTCACATTTTTCTATTTAGAAGACATTTTCTTACAAGTAAACTAAGTGAAGTTATCACCTCAAGAGAAACTTACTGATTTTTCTTTATGTCTTGAAGTTGAAAATTGAGATTTTGCAAAGCTGGTACTCACCACCATTGACTCAATGACTTCCCAATACTTGAAGATTTTTCTGATGAGAACGATGCTGATGATGTGAAGTCCAGTTTTTGATATTGCATAAGGAAATGATCTCAGCTTTTAGAATGACCTACATATGTTAATAAACCTACTTGTCAAAATGGATAGATGTCTCAGCGATTAAGGCACCTGCCTCCAGAGCCTAAGGACACAGGTTCAGTTCCCCAGGACCCATGTGAGCCAGATGCACAAAGTAGCACATGCATCTGGAGTTTATATGCAGTGGCTAGAGAAACCTGACATGCCCATTTTTTTTCTCTCTCTCCTTCCAAATCAATCAACAAAATTTAAAAAGGAAAAAAAAAAAACAAAAAAGAAAAAATATTTAAAAAAGAAACCTACTTGTCTTCAAATGACTAAAGAAGTTATATTTTATGCAAAATCCATTCCAAGTCAGACAAACCATGCATTTGCTGCTATGTACTATGAAAATTCTCATACAGTTTCACCTTAAAATTGCAAATAATATTTTAAACCCAACAAATACCTGTCAGATTCTGATGTGATATCAGAAGGAATAAAATAGACCTCCACACTAAGAAGGGATGGCCGAGGCTTGGGATGGACCAGGAGTAAGCGTGCTGTGGTACAGGGGATGGGAGTTTCAACCCATGTGACTGGTTTGTGACCCTCATCGTGGTTACCTGAATCTCTACATGCACTGAAACTCTTAGAACAAAAAGGCCCATTCCATCAAGTAGAAATGAAAAATCAACTACACAATTTCAAAGTCTTTAGAGCAGTGAGTGTGAGTTCACGGGAGTTGCTCAGTGAGTGGTCGCCATCTATGTTTACAAAGAATCATGCAATCTGCATCTTCTGTTGGATTCTTTGAGAAGATTCTACTCTTACAGATGAAATAATCCCTCTGATGACCCACATGCTAATTATACTTTTGTACTGATCATATTTTATTTCTTATTTTCAATCAATTTTGACAATTTCATATATGTAAACAATGCATTTGGGTCCCTTCTCTCCCTTCCCCCTTTCCAGTCCAACTAAAACCCTTGTTCCTGTCAGGTCCATCTCCACCTTCCAAACCTTGTTTTTCTTTTTTTGACCCACTGATTTAAATTAGTATCACTTGCTTAATCGTAGGTGGGAGGTTATTTACTGGAGAATGGGCAGTCCTCCAATGTCTACACCACTGAGGAACATGACTTTGCCTTTCCCAGCAATCATCAGCTTCCACTATTTACTCTGGAAGGTGTGGGGTCTCAGACCCCTCCCTCATCTAAGTTGAGATATTGACAAACTCAATCATGTACAGGAAAGTTCATCTTCTGTGACTCCATGACTAGTGTATTTGTGTATCCAGAGGGTAGCATTCCACAGCCCATCTTGTCATCTTCCTGTTTTTCACATTCTTTCCACCCCCTCTGGATTAGGGCTGAACACAAACAAGTAACTTGGTAACACTGTCATCCACAGATCACTGTAATCACCTCTACACTTTGCAACAAAGAAACTTCTGTATGTGAGAGTTTGAATGGTACCAATCTACTGGAATAAACATATCGATATTTAGAAGGTAGACTAACATGCTATTGAATTAGCATAATTACAGTATTAGATTCTATCCAATCACTACAGCCTAGGTCACTACCCAGACTTTTGACCAGATTTATAGGTCTAGGCATGATTTCTCTCCACAAACCCAATCAGTGAACAGTTGGTTCCTCCTATAGCTCTCCTGCCAGTATGCACCAGTGGTCACACCTTGCCCTGCAGGGCAGTTGTGAAGCTTATAAGGTCCACAGCTGGGGAGAATTGTCGATACCTTTTCACCCACTGGCAGCTTTCATGGCCCCATCTGGCATGAAGAAGGCTAGGTGATAGGGAGGAAGCTCAACCAGGCTTAACTTGGTTCCTTTACTTCTTGCAAGCAAAGCAGGAAGTCTTCACCAGTGGACTTACCATTTAGTTTCAGAAGCAAGAGCAATGGCAATATCCACAATTGTTTGAGGGGCTTCTGTGAACTCCTGGCCAACAACTCGTTGGGAGGTAACTCATTATAAAGACACTATGGAAGCTGAAATCTTAGAGTTGGCTTCCATTTCTACTCCCGACATAGGAAATCAGATGTCATCGAGTTTATCAACATTGTTGCAGACCCCTCTGAGGCTCTTTTCGTTAGTGCTGCTGGGGCTTGATGAATGGAACTGAAGTCTGTAACTTGCAGTCTATTGCTCTTGTCGGTCCCTATGACTAAACATATCTAATCATCTCACTTAAGCTGCAGAACAAGCCTATCACTTCAAGGTCACTTAGCTGACAGACCACAAAGTTCACACAGGCAGCCATCCTGTGAAGTACGCCCTGTATTGATGTCACCAAGGCCACATATTTACTAACAATAGATGTCGAGTGGAAAGCTGCCTTTTGTCTTATGGTCTCCGGAAGTCACAGTTTTTCTAAGTTTAAGAGATAGTTCTATTTCAAATAATTTCAGTGAAATATTTATTATCATTCTGAAAATTCAACTCAAGATGTCAACGTGTCTAAGAATAACCTGGAAACTTTTTATTTCTGTAATTTCTGTAATGGATTATGAGTGATAGTATTGGGACATTAAATTAAAATAAAACTTGAAGAAAGTCTAATTCTGTCACTGAATGGAATAAATCTACTCATTATTCATGGACTCCCCCACACACTACATCTCTTCCCACCCCTTAAAAACCATTCATTTTAGAATCTCTTGATGCATTTGAAATGGTAATTTGGGATCTCACTGTCTAAACTACCTAATTTAAAGTCTCATTTTTGTGTACATTTTCACATCTCGTGTAGGCCACATCATTTTGAAAATTTGTCATAATATTAAGAATAACAGCGTATTGTTACATTATACTATTTTCAAAGGCTTGTTGATATTTTAAAAATGTAAGATATGTACTATAATTTCTCATTATTATTTGTTGGCAAGAATAGTTTCAATGTCATCTTTCTCTCGAATTCCTGCCAGAAAATGAGATGTCAGAATTTTAATGGCAGAGAGGATTGTGAAAAACATTAAGATGCTATCGGCACACTGCATCACTACTTTATTAGATTTTCAAAGCAAATGAGAGAAACATTTGACTGCATATGGCAGCTGGAAAAACTTCTGTCACTTCCAAGAAGCATGCATTGTGACACTAATCTTTCAGAGGAGAAATCTAACAGTGTGGATGAGAAATGTTCAATGTTTCAGGGATGGCTTCTGCCCAGTTTTCTCCTAACTCTTGGTACTTCTGATATAACTGAACTTCCACTGTGAAATAGCCCTTGCTCAGAGTGAGGAAACATTGGAACCTCTCACTGTCTTTGCATATTTTGATGTACTAAGTAGCACCAGGGACTAATAATGACCTGGGTCTACCTATTAGGCAATGTGCTAAGGGTTTACATGCACAATCATGTCACAGAAAGAGGACCAATTTTTCTTGAGTTAAGCTGTGTGGTTCCCACAAATATGGTACAAATACCTAGACAGTGCCAGTCTGGACACTTCGTAGGCCATCCAAAGTGACTACTCTCCTTAACTTAATCCTAGTTCACCTTTTACTTCTGTGTGCCTTTCCTCATCAGCCCCATCTCAAACCAACCCAACCTTTAAGTCCTACAGGGCAGGGCTCATAGACTCCTGTCATACAAACTGGTGAATTACTCATGGGTTCCAGCACACACTACATCTCATCTGTCTTATTTTCTTAAAAAATCGCCCCCGTCAGCGTATCTCCCACCACAGTGCATTAGCCTAGGCATACCCGACTTTCTTGAAGGGAACTATGACAGATGGGTTGTGAGAAACCATGTCTGCATATCCATCTATGTGCATGTTGCTCTTTGTAAAGAGGAAGAGATGCTTTTCTTTGGTGTTTAAAGGGGCTCATAACTCTTATAGATTCAAGAACACCACTGTGTCTAAGCTGTTCCCTCCTTTACATTCCCTGCCTCAGCCTCATGTCAACATTGTCCCCCTGAGTGCTACATACCCTTCCATGTTCCAAGCTTCATACTGCTGCCAGAGCAATCTTTAAAAACCTAACCCTGGTGTCATGTTCAATTCTGTATCCCATTACACACTTAACGGTATGTTGAGTGCAGGAGCTGCTTAATAGATTCCCACTGAGTAAATGAATGAGTAAGGGAGCATCTGCTGACAGCTCATGTCTTCACCCAGAACCCAAAATAACCCTCTCAGACTTGCTCCCCGGGATGTCCTCAGAGCCTTTAGGCCCATGGCCTTGGCACTCTACTTGGTGTAATGAGAGAAACTCTAACATGTCAAGTGCAAACAATGATGTCCAGCTTATATGAAGAACACATCACAAATGTTTCCCTGATGAATTTCACAGATGCAGAGATAACAGTCTGGCTAGTAAATGTGTAGTTTTGAATTAGTTTCAAATGGCAAAGAATATCCTCCTTTGCAAAGAGTTCAAAGAGCTATTTCATTAATAAACTTACATATTATTTAATATGTAATGATAGGTATATCTAAAGCTATAACTTAGGAGCAGCAACTGCTTAGAGATTAAAATTTCATCTGAACATATTTTTGGTTATCAGTGTCAGATGTGACAGTTTTGACTTTGAGACAGAAATGAATGCCTGCCTTTCAGGTCAAGTTGACACAAACTTTCCCTAGAGGCGACAGCACACACTTCACTTTTTGGTCTTATCTATATTGAGTACTTATAACTGCTCACTTATAAATAGTCTGAATATTCTCTAGAGATGACCATGTGAATTTCAACAGGTAGCCCAAAGGCCAAATAAACTCTAACGAGACTAAAGCTGTTCCTATGTCAGCCTGTAAAGATCCTGAGCCCTGGAGCTCTCTAACCTAAACAAAAAGCCATGGCATGTCCCACCTGAAGTGACCAGCCTGGAGTTGTCCTGCACACTCTTTGCTGAGCCCTGGTGTGCTCAGGAGGTTCCAAGCTCTAAGATATCAGAAGGTGATCAAAGAGGGATGGTGTTTTGGTGGCCGTGAACATGGAATGAGGTCTAGAACAGAACCCAGAAGAACAAAACAAAGTAAACCAACAAAGATTCCCAGAACAACCCTAACCTGGGATGTATCTGGGAGAGTCCAGCCATGGAGGAGAGTGAAAGAGATGTTCTCATACATCAAATGTTCCTGCAAGGTTCCTATGTGAGGGTTATCTAGGGGAAAGAGCCAACATTGAGTGCTGAAGCTACAAGAGCCATAGTTGTGAGGAGATCCAAATAGGACTAGGACAGTGAGGCTACATAGCAATCAGCACATCAGAGATCATTGAAAATACTACTTTTCATTAGCACATACTAATTATGAATTTTCAAGAGTTACGGTGTATTTCATATATATACACACATATATATAAATGTCAATGTGTAATGACATAAATAACATCTCTACATCCATCATTCAACATGACTATTTTCATTTCTCACAGTTAGCTACTGAGGTAAAATAGTGGCAGGTGATGTTCTTTTGAAGGATGCACTCTTTTCTTCACTTCTCTGAGTTCTCCTTCCTAAGATTAATAGATGGATCTGAGCAAATAGTGTGTGTCGCAGCATAGTGGACAACTGGTGACTCCGAAAAGGATGTCTTGACAGAGCAGGGTGAGAGGATGTTTACAGGCCTGTATGGGAGTCAGAGTTTTGGCAGAGGGATGAAGGGGCAGCTGAACCTGGTGTTGGGACCTGGTTGGGTGAGAGGTGTCTGTACTGGGGATTGGGCTCCTCTTGCAGTTGGGTGGATGAGTGTGGGCAGATTAAAAGGAAGGCTTCCACCTGGGAGGTGAGTTATGTTTTGTGTGTGTGTTTTTCTTTTAATGCAGGTCTGGAAAGAAGTCTCAGCTGTTAGAGTGCTTGCTTGAAAAGTCTGTCACCTGAGGTTCAATTCCCCAGCCACCCACATATGCCAGACACAAAAGGTGGTATAAGCGTCTGGTGTTATTTGCAGTGGCAAGAGGTCCTGGTGCACCCATACACACACACATGTTAACAAATTAAAATACACACACATGTTAACAAATTAAAATAAATAACAAAAATAAAAATTAAAAAGGTAATGTTCCACTTAGTAAAATCTGTACAAATTTTAAGAACATAATTATAATGACAACAATTTTTAATTTTAGTATCTTCTCTTTTTCCATTGTTATTTTGCTAGGTTAAAAGAAAAGAATTTTCACAATTAGAGACTCTGATTGGCACAGATCTCAGCACATGGTGGTGATATGTAAATGCCCAAGCCAGGACCTCACTAACTTTGATACTCACAGACAGATTTCAACATTTTTTTTGAGGCATAGAAAACTAGTGTTTATTGTTATGCTCATAATATGCCCACTCTACTCAAGATAAAAAAAAGTTCTTCTTGATGAAGGTTCTAGAAGACTAAGCAGAGAGAAACTTCACCTGAAAAGATTGTATCTAGGTATATGTTGTATGAAGTGCTGTTACAGTTTGGGCATGGTTTGTCACCCAAGGCTAAAGATCTGAAAGCTTGGTACCCAGTATGCCAGACATAATGTGGTGAAGCCTTTAAGAGATGGGGTTCCTCATGCAGTCACTCTCTCAGAAGGAATCAAAGCTGGTCTTGTGGAGAGAGAGCTCTCATGAGAGTGGCCAAGCCCTCATGTTGGTCCCTTCATCACAGAGCCATTTCCCTTTCTGTTTTCTCATTATGTTGTGAAGTATCTGGTAGACAGGAGGGCTTGCTAAAAGGGACTGCCCAATATTAAGAGTTTTAGCCTTCAACACTATGAGCTAAATAATCATATATTATACAGTGCCCAATTCCCAGTATTCTGACACAGTAACACCAATCAGACTCATATAGAAGGGAGTGAGCTTGAAGTAAGAGAAAAGGAAATTATGACTCAGGTTTAGCTCATTATATAAAAAATGCACATTTCAGATATTGGTCTATGGAGAATGTTTCCTTGATGAATAGTGTTTATTTTATATTCATAAGAAGTCACACAAAAGAGTTCTATGTGAGAGAAGGTGACATCCATTATTCAAGATAAGGACCTTGAAGACAAATGAAAGCCAAAGTGATAGATATCATCAAACGGTGTGGGATAATATGATATTCTTCATGATTGAGCTTGTTGCAAAGTCTGCAGTTTTATCATTGAAAGAGGAATTCTGTCAACCGGAGAGTGATATAGTGCCATTTTCCAGGCATTTGGTCATATCAGTAGCTTACACTGATTCCACACAGGGTAGATATTTCATTGCCATTATCAGAAGTAGAAGGAAAGCAAACCAGTCATGTATGGAGGTGAGACAGCAAGAGACAAAAGTCTTTGTGGTTATCTGTATGGCAGGATGAAATTTCCTTGAATTGTGTGTCATAGCCTATGACTTGGCTGACTGATATAGCTCATCCTTCCTCTGTCTTTCTAGAAGGCTGAGAACAAATCCAGCCACCAGTGGACACAGTCATACCCTGGGGCAGTGTGAGAGTTGATAAGGGCAGAATGTGCAGTCATGATCTTCAGCATCAACACAGCAAAAATTTAGAAACAATGCTTGCATTTCCCACAGCCACTGGCTCAACTCAAACATCAAAACACATACCTGATTTTAGCTACATAACAGAGACCATATAAATGTTAAACAATTCAGATTTTAGTGTCTTCAGAGTTCATATTTTTCCCAAGATTCTTTACTATTTGAGAAAAATTTGACAAAACCATTAAATTATGCAGATTTCCTTCAAAAATAGGTAGTCAAAATAGGATAAAATTACCTTCCAGAGTGTATATGCTGCATATTTTTGAGGTAGGGTCTCGCGCTAGCACAGGCTAGCCTGGAACTCATTCTGTAGCCCCGGGGTGGCCTGGAATTCATGAAGTGCTATGCTGGGATTACAGGAACGAGCCACCATGCTTGCCTCAAATTACATTTTGAAATAATATGCTTGATAATATATTTTGGAATGAAGGGCCTCTAAATATAAAGAGATGCAATTCAATGATTGATCTGAAAATAATGTTGATAAAAATAGATCAATTATCCAAAATGTCTGGAATACAGAGAAAATCAGACATTTGTTTTACTTTTTGAGAAGAGTAATCAAACACATTGCTTTATATTTAGAAGTCCACTTAAAAAGCTGTCTGGAGGCTGAAGAAGACACACAAGCTCAATATTTTAAAATTCAGCTAACATGCTGCATAAAAATATGTTTATACTCTTTCTCAGTCTTATAGGTATATTGTCTACCACGTAGCCAAGAAACAACTACCTCTTTCAACACAAACAAAAAATAAATCAAACAAGCATGCAATCTCAATAAGCCCGTCCTGACACTGTTTTTGAAGAGAAACTCTGTATAAACATGTGTGAGGATGGAGATGACTCTAACTGTTACCTTGTAGAGGACTGTCTGGTCATTGAGTGCCCATTGTCATGGCAACATGTTAATGAAGTAGTGTTAAAGTCAAAAATAAGGTGGGAGGCCCTGAGCATTACAGTGAATGTAAAGAAGAATGATTCCAGGCAAGGCTATTTGAATTCTGACTGTACCAAAGCCACATTCTTAGCATGCTGCCATTGGAAGGTAGGGCAGTCTTTAAAAGGGGAGAGGTCTTTATGACACTGGGCATAGCCATAAGAGACTGAGCTGTCGCAGGTCCAAAGCCATGGGCCACTATCATGGACTTAGACCCCCCCAAACTATGAGCCAAACAAACCCTTTCTCTTAATAAGTCATTCCAGGTATTTTGTTGTAGAGTCGGAAAGCTGACTACACCATTAGTTTCTCTCATCTTTCTCAGAGACATATTTTCTCTAAAAAATGAAGAAAAAAACAGTAAGAGGTAAAAAAAAAATCCTTACCAGTGTTTCTTGATATTATTTAGAAAA
>PVHP010022322.1:0-28528 GCA_004024765.1 Zapus hudsonius
TGTAGCTATATCTAGTCATTCACATGGGTGCTGGGGATCCCTCAGGTCCTCATGCTTGTATGGAAAATTCTGTTACATGCTGAGCCATTTTCCAAGCCCCATCTCTTCACCATTCTTGACATGTACCTTACATTAATGCAGCCCAAGGAGACCAGATAAAGTCAGCTTAGTAACCATCTAGGAGAAGGATGCCTGTAGTGCCATATTATAGGCTGGTCAATACATTGCTCATTGGGTACTTTTTCTTGAGTCATTCATTATGGCCAAATTTCCAAAGCCACTCTTAAAAAAGAGACTGGGCTCTCAGAAACAAACATGAAGCTCACATTCTCTAGGCTGCCTGGGGAAATGTTTTTGAGACATGGGAGTCACCTTAGCTGCTTATGTATTTAGAGATTTTTTGTGAATAGCTGTGTGCTTGCCTCTTGCCAGCTCACTAGCTCTCTGCTTGAAATAGAAGTGTTTGGTCGACTGTGTGTTTACGGTTCTGGATAGCTGAGGTGAACACCAGCTTTGCTGTTGTGGTTTTCCCTCAGCATTTATTACTTCGGTGGAAGATCAGCTGTGAGGATGACTGCTATATTTTCACTGCCAGCATCAGGCATGAGCTCTGATCAACTAACCTAAACCATTGTCAAAATCCCTTTTCTTTGGTCACTGACTGATGCAGGAGAGGGGCTATGATTTTGGACAACTGGTTGAGAAGGTTTTACTCCTTTTTGTGGATGATAGCTATGGGGGTGTGAGTCCTCAGTGACAGCTTTCATTTTCTCATTAAGTGAGAAACCAGCCTGAAATTTAAAGTGGCACGTGGAGAAAGAAAGTGTCAAGAGAATAGCAAAAATTGGAGGGAGAGTTCTAACCCAACTTTTGCCAAAGTTTATGGAATTTCTGGGTTCTAATTATGTGAGTCAGTTGGTTGAACTTATTACTAAAGATAGTTTGAATTGGCTTTCTTGTTTTTAAAGATGTGTGTGCATGAGTGTACGTGTGTATGCATGTGCATGTGTACATGTGGATGCCAGGAGACAACCTTGGGTGTCATCCTCAGAAATGTCACCTTTTGTTTTTGGAGACGGTATCTCTCATTAGCCAGGAGTTCACTAATTAGGCTATGCAAGACCTGAATCACTATCATAGATTTATTTCCTGAAGAAAATAGTGCTGTACTTCAGCAAAATTATCCTCTCCTTTCACCACAAGCTGTAAGCTTGAGATTATGATAGATCAATGCTCCCAACCAAAATTACAACTTCTCATTGAGCAGGATGGCCTGGAAGCTGAATCAGCCACGTGAAACCCATCTTTGAGGAACATGAAGCCCGTGATGGTAACCATTGTTTGCAGAAACAATACAATTTATTGTATTTTCATTTTACTCTTTACTAACTGACTTCTTTCTCTAGATCGTGTAGCCAAAACCAAATCAAGGTAATCATGAAGGCATGACCAGAGTCAAGAAGTAGCAGGTAAGCACTATTTTCTTCAGGAAATAGATCTATGATAGTGATTCAGGTCTCAGCCTTGTTTCCTCTAAATGTGAAACAAAACAAAATATTTTCATAATTGAATACTTCCAGATTAAGAAAAAAAACCAGCCAGGGACAGCTATATTCTATGCCTCTCAACATTCTCTCTGAAGTAGAAGGCATAACAGGACTCATACTCAAAGAAAGAGACCAGTGCAGCCTGGCCAAGCACGGCTAAGGCCATGTTAAAATGATGAAGCATCCTGATGAGACCGCAGGTTAATACTCCCAGCTTGCCAGGCCGCATGCTTGCTGAACTCAGGATTTTCTAGCGCATGTGGAAAACAGTCGAAATTGGAATATCTGGGTCAGCACAACTTAATGTGCACTTACTGACAAAAATCTAACCTGAACAGCCCTCTCCCATGCTTGGAACAGTTTATTCTTTTCCTTCAAGTACTTTAGTATGTCCCTAACACATGACAATGACTCACTATGTCTCCTGACTCTACGCAGCAAACCCCTAAGTTACAACAAGTAAGTAGACAGGTTATTATGCAATCGCCTATGTAACATCTGGGAACAAGAAGAAAGTCTTTTCTCCAGAGAAGGGCACCACTGACAACACTAAACACATCCATAAACCTCAGAATAATAAGAAATCCAGACCAAGTGTCTGACTTATTTTTGTTTGTTTTTGTTTTTTGAGGTAGGGTCTCGCTCTAGCCCAGGCTGACCTGGAATTCACTATGTAGTCTCAGGGTGGCCTTGAACTCACAGCAATCCTCCTGCCTCTGCCTCCTGAGTGCTGGGATTAAAGGTGTGTGCCACCACGCCCAGCTTCAAGTGTCTGACTTATCAGCCACCCTAAAACCACGACCGTGTGTCACTGTGAAGAACAAAATTCTAAGAAACAAGGGCAATTTCTGTCCTCTTCAAATTGGAATTCAAAGAAATCATTTGTTCCCCCCCCCCCCAATTCCCCACGGCTTCTCTGATTGGGTTGTCTTTCAGTCTTCATTACTTCATTAATGTAGCTTTAGACATACAGATTGCCTGAAAGTTCAGGCTCTCTTCATTGACTTCCCCACAGAATGAAAAGTCCCACTAACCACTTTCCCTGAAGCATCCTGGTCATTGGATTTTTCTTCCCTGGTTAGAAAAACAAATCCTGTTAACCATTTCACTGAATCCTTCCCAGGGGCAAAGTTCTAGGTAAAAGTTTTTTTTTTAACTATTTCTATAGTGCTTGAGCTTTTGAAAATGAGACTTCCAACAGGTGCCCAGAAAATGGAAATCTCCATTGGCTGGCATGGATTGGCCCCAGGAAAGCGTTTGCCAAGTCTCTTTGTGGATGGCCCGCTTCTCCTTTGTCATTGTACAAATGGTCTTCACCGTGGTTCTGCTTCATGTGTGAGCATTTCCACAGAGACTCTGTCCTCTAGAAAGGAAAATAAATTAGAAAAAGGCTCGTAAGAGAAATCTTCTGATTTCTGGCTGCTTACATCACACATTCTCCCTGCTCTCTGCAGCAGCTGCCACAGAGCTTGAATTACTCGGGTTCTAGTGGAGTTCAAGTCCAGCCCCTTCAGGACACTGCACCCAGGTCTTAAGGCTCCTTCCCGATTCTGCCCTTGACCCCAAATAAAAAGCCTGGCTGCTCAGGAGGGTTTGGGGCTTCTTCCTCTCTTCTGGCTCCTAGGCTGTTTATCTCCCAGCACACGAGGTTTTTTCACCATCAGCAAGGTTTTGTCCTGCCCACCCTGGCAGCGTATTTGGTTTTTCCTAGGCCTGTGGACTTTTACATGGGCCCTTAGACCATGTGGATGTATTCACCCCTTACCCTTTGGTTCTCCAGCCTTTTCTTTTCCCACCTAACCTCCCCTGAAGTGGGATAATCAATGTAATGTTTTACAATAATCATCCTTCTTGGTTTGTTTTCTCAAATCTGTTAAAACAGACACGAGCTCAGGTATGGGGTTTGAACCCCCCCAAATAAAACCACACCACACTCTTACCCTCATCACCCTATTTCATTCATACTTACTATGCTTTATTATTCTTTCTCTAGCGTGTCGTCTTTTTTCTTTGAAGCATGGGTTTATTTTATCCAGCTGGTCCCAATAATAGGAAGCATATCCTCTATTTCTTCCGATGGTTTTAAATACCACTTAGCTCGCTGGGGATGTCGAATAAATATGGGACTCCAGCAGCACTAGCCTCTTGGTCCTGGCTTCATTTGCATGAGCTTGCTTTCTCTTCAAATTTATTTTTGATAATTAATATGTAAATTGTTTAGAAACCATCCTCGGGCCTCTTAGAAGTTCTTTGCTCCTAAAGATATATTGGAACTATATATAGTTGACTGTAAAGGAATCCTGGATGCCTGAGCTGTGCCCTTACTAAGAGCTTTATGATGAACACAGCGTTTGGTGGGTTTTTCATCATCTCAACTCTAGCTGGGTTGTTAAGGTGCTAGACTTGGAAAGGGTTAACTAAAAAAAGACTTTCATTTGTCATCTATAACTGTCCTTCATTATACTTGATCAGCTTTCTTTCTCTTCTTTGTCCCCTTGGTGAAAACTTGGGTAGATTTCATAGCTTTTCAACAATTTCAAAGTATTAACAAAGACTCACTTTCTTTTTTAAAATTTATTTTTTTATTTTTTAAATATCTAATTGATTGATTTATAAGCATGAAGACACACACACAGCACACACACAGATCAGAGAGAGAGAGAGGGAGAGGGAGAGAGGGAGAGAAAGAGGGAGAGAGAGAGGGAGAGAGAGAGGGAGAGAAAGGGAGAGAGAGAGGGAGAGAGAGAGAGAGCACCACAAAGAGAGTAAGAGTATGGGTACGCCAGGGCCTCTAGCCACTGAAAACAAACTGCCGATTGTATGCATCACTTTGTGCATCTGGCTTACATGGATACTGGGGAATTAAACCTGGGTCTTTAGGCTCTGGAGGCATCCGCCTTAACCACTGAGCAATGTCTCCAGCCCAAAATTTATTAATTTTTTATTAATAAGTAGAAGCTCTGTGTGTCCAAGTCTTGTGTTGGCACCCCCATTTCCCTCCTCCCTGCCCCTATTCCACTAGGACCCTCCTCAATGGGATTGCTGGAATGCTCCATGGGATGGAGGGCTAAGAGTTGTGCAAGCAGCAGACTGTGTTTTTGTGTGTGAGGAGGGGAAGTCAGGCAATGTCTCTTGATATTCCTCTAACCATGGCTCTTACAATCTTTCTGCCCCCTCTTCCACAAAGTTCCCTGAGCCATGGTGGGGGAGTTTTAAGTCTGCTTTAGTGTTGAGGACTTGAGAGTCTCGGTTTCTTCTTTAGACTATTTCGAGCATCCTGGGAGTCTGTCCCCATCACCCTTGCGTAGGTTGTCAGTCTTGCTCCGGAAGCAGCACTTCCTCTGTGATGTCGCCTGGGCCCTAGATGATGAGTTAGGGGTGGTTCATCTCCTGCTTGGAAGTCAGCTATCATTTCAGGCCTCATTGGTAGAATTAGGGTGTCCATGGTTCTCGCTGCCTTCTGAAAAATACAAACACATTCTCCATCGGAGAGTGAGCTCAGCATAGGTTAAATGGGGCAAACACTATTAATTTGTTGAGATTATACTGGGTGTAGCCTGTCTTTAGACCTATGGTTAGTGGGGGCTTCCCTTGGAGTGTGGATTCTTGGTCTCCATAGGAATTTGCCTTGGATCCCAGTTCCAGCTAAGGGTTCCTTGCAACTGAGTAGATCTCTTACCCAATGAGAAAGCTGTTAATTGCCCTCTTAGGTTAAGTGCCACTATTGCACAGGTGAGTAATTCTTGCCATGCCGTTCTCTGTCATAAAGCAGTGCCCTCTGCTTTATTCCAACAATGTGGGCTAATTTTTCCTGCTCATGTAGCACCACCCAGCACTATATGGACTAACCATCTGGAAACTGACTTCCTTCCAGGTCTTCCCTCCTGGTCTCTTGGTGTTGTGTGTCAGCAACCTGTGGTGTCCTCCACAATAGGCAAAGATACATTTTCAATTAATAAACTAGTAGAATCCAATCCCATATAAAAATCCAATCTCCCATATAATTGAAGATCCTTCTTCAATGTGCTCTCCTCTGTAGCTCTGGTGGGCATGAGCCCTCAGGGCTGTATGCAGGGAGTATGCATGGCATGGTTTCCCTCTGGTCTCTGCTGTGTTCTTCAGTTCAAGGTCTCCACTCATCAGGCTTCTGGACATGGACAGATGTGGGTTGGCAATGGAGGCAGAGCTTCTAACTGGCTGATACTCACATAGTTGGGTATTAAAGTTCTCTTTCTGGTGGATGTGCCAGTACTGGGTTCTTCCCCAAGGCACTTAATGTGGGCAATCAAGTACCCTCTGTGCAGGCCACCTGTCCACATACTCAGGGAACTGTGCTATGCATAAGGCAGTCTATTTTTTCATTCTCTTTTAAAGAAAATTTTACTTAATTCTTTCCATTTTTGCAATGTTCAAACATGTATCTAATAAATTTTGGTATATCTCCCAATTACCGTCTCCTATCCCTTTCCCTCCTGTTTATACCCTTCTTCTTCCTCATTAATTAATTCCCTTCTTACTTTGATGCCTTTTACTTTTTTTAATCCATTGAGTTAAATTAAGGTTGCTTGCATGATCATGGGTGGAAGGTTACTTCCTGTGAAATGAGCAACTTACCAAGTGGATACATCATTGATGAACCAGAGTGCCCCTCTGCCAGCAACTATGAACTGTCATTAGCTTCTCTGGGAGTCTTGGGGTCTCATGGATCTTTCCTCCATCCATGGTGAAGTATTGACAGGCTCAATCTTGTACGAAACTGCAGCTGCTGAGAATTCATGAGTGTAACAGCCATGTCATATCCAGAAGACAGCATCCTTTTGCTCTTATATTCTTTCCACTGCCTCTTTCATGAGATTCCTTGGCCATGGAGGGGGTGGTATAGATGTCCTAATTGAAGCTGAGCACACGGTAGCCCACTTATTCTTGGCAATTTTACCAACCATGCATCTGTACATTGCCCACAGGGCAGTGTATTTTCTTGTGATGCTCTCTCAGGTCTTTGCTCTGACAATATCACCCACTCTACTTTCTTCTTCTAGGGTCCCTAGGCACTATAGACAGAGTCCTCAGTATAATATCACTAGCATCCATATGGCCTAAGAAAGCTTTGCTACTTTGAAAGAGGCCCAGTTCTCCTAAGGACTCTTTTTTCCTCCGGTTCTCTAAAAGCATTCTGCCATGGACTAAGGCGTTGGTCTCTCGTAATACACCAGGTTGTGGCAGATCGGCTCCCACTTTGCTAGGAGCTTGCCTATGGCTTGGGCAGGCAGACTATATCCATCTCCTTTTCCATGGGAGAAAGGACTGGAAAAACCACGTCCATGAATTTCTCTAAGGAGAAATTTCTCTTTTATGCCAGCAGGTTATAAGGGATGGGATAAGGTCTCAGGATTAGATCTGGCTACTTCTTAGTTAGAGCTGCAAGGAGGATCACTGAAATGTGGGCTGTGTAATTCCTTGTCCTCAACTGTGGTTCCAGCCTTGGAGACATCAGAGAAAGTCTCTATTAACACCATGTCATAATATAAAATAAAATCTATTCTAATAAAAAAAAATCAGGGATGAGCATTTTAGAACAACTTCACAATTTTCCTTCCCTATTATTTCCAGGGGGAAAAATCCAAAATCTTTTTGAATTCCCTTCTATGAATTTACAAGAATTCAGAGTTTCATGAAGATATATTTTACTATATTAAGAGACCAAGTACAGATTAGAAATTTTTTTCTTTTAAAGTCCAAAACAATGAGTTTGAAGTTTTTTTTGGATCTGCTATTAACCAGCTCTGTGGCCTTGAGCAAGTCATTAATTAATTTTCTGTTCATCAGCTTCTTACTTTGTAGAAAAGAACATCTTCATCACAGGTTTTTTTGTGAGGAGGAAGTATGACGGTCCTAGCCTGGTTCCTAGCAAGTGCTCAAAGGATGCTGGTTTTCTCCCTTAGTGCTGTATAAAGATTTGTTTATTCAACTTAGCCCACAGATCTGCAGAAGGCAAAGCCTAGTATGCAATAGTTAAAAATAAATTATGGAACGTTTTCACACAAATTTCTCCCCCACACACCCCTTGTCAAATTGAAAATGTCAAGGTCTAAGCATTTAATCAGCTTACAGGTCATTTCACTCACAGCAGTCTTCCTGGAGGCCATTCATCCTTCTCTGGACACCTCTACTCAGGTACCTCCCCTCTGTCCCCCCTTTTAAACCTGGGCTCTACCCCATGCCTGTGTCTCTTTTCTACCCTGCAGATCACGTCACGTGGCAGCTGATCCTCCAGATTTTATCTGAGGTTCTGCATCTGTGTTTTCATCAACTAAGGGTTGAATATACATATTTTTATTTATTTACCTGAAAAAGAGAGAGAGAGAGAGAGAGAGAGAGAGAGAGAGAGAGAGAGAGAGAGAGAATGGACGTGTCAGGTCCTCCAGGCACTGCAAACCAATTTCAGATGCATGTGCCACTTTGTGCATCTGCCTTTACATGGATACTGGGACATCAAACCAAAGTCCTTAGACTTTGCATGCAAGTGCCTTAACTGCTGAGCCATTTCTCCAGCCCAAATATACATATTTTAAAATTGTGCCTGTACCAAACATATAAAGACTCTTCCCCTTATCATTATTTCTTAAACAATATAGTAAAACAAATTACTTACATAGCATTATAGCATGTTAGGTATTATAGACAGTGTAGAGATGATTTTCAAAGTGAATGGAAGGTTTGGTGCTACTACTGTGCCATTTCATACAACTGACTTGAGCATCAGTGGATTTTGGTATATGGTGGAAGCTCCTGGTGATACTGAGGAATGTAGATACAACAAATGACCCTACTATTTTCTTGTGCCTTACACATGCCCAAGGGTTAAAATGTCTATGGAAATCCCTTGCATAGTCTAGTTCTAAGAAACTTCACTGGTCAATGTTTATTCCTGCATCATCTTTACTTATCTTACATCATTGTTTTGTTTCGGTGTGTGCAAGACTGTGTGTGTGTGTGTGTGTGTGTGTGTGTGTGTGTGTGTATTTATGTGTGAGTGTGGGTGTGCACACGCCATGGTACATGCATGGAGGTCAGAGGTGTTAGTCCTCCTCATCTTCCACTTATTTGAGGCAAGGTCTCTTGTTTACTTCTGTATTCACCAGGCTAGCCAGCCCACAAGTTTCTAGGAGATTCTCCTGTCTCTGCATCCCTGATCACCTTAGGCCTGCTGGAATTGTAGACACCCAGTACCATCTGTGACTTTCACATGGGTTCTGGGGATCTGAACTCAAGATCTGTGTTTTGGTGGTAATTTCTTTGTCCTCTGAGCCATCTCCCCAGTCACACTCTTGTTACATCACCATTTTCATTATTTCCCAGTCTGTCTTCTGTAAATCTTGCCTTGAAAAATAATTTGCTATACTTTGAATATCCTACTTTTTCTTCTCTGCCTGGTGAACTTCAGATCACTTAAGATCTACTAAGCATGTAGATATTAAGAGTTCAGTGTTGTGTTTGCTGCCGAGTATAGGCATGTTTGGATAGAGCCTACGGATTGGGGTGGGTGTGAATGATGACATACAAATATTCCATAAAATATAAAACCCATATTAATTCCTTTCATATTGTATCAATAGCACAATTTATTTATTGGTAATCTGAACACAAACTCCAGTCTATGGTCATATGACCCTACATGTGCCCGATCTCATCTGAACATAGACTCCAAGTCAAAGTGTATAATACTAAAAGATTTTAAAAGAAGCCACATTTTGCAATAAGAGGTCTACAAATTCAGTGAAGGGAAAAATATCATAAACTAACTCCAAGAACAACTTTCTCCCCAATAAAATTTCATCAAGGGTACAACAGTAAAATCAGATACTGCTGTGTTTGCTAATGATAAGGTATATGAAGTTTGAGCCTGCGATGCAAGCCCCTAGTGAAATGGAAGTAGACGACCAATGCAGAGGTTCATGATGCTGCCCTTCCTGATAGTAAGAAGACAGTCCCTTTCACAAATGTGGTCTGGGAGCCTTAAAAAAATCAGTCACTAATCGATTTGCATGCAGAGAATATTGCTTCTCTCTCTAGTTTGCCTGTTCCCACTCCATCAACAGCTTCAAAGCATTCTGTGTTCTGGGTGCTCTGCTAGGTGTTGTCACCTACTCTTGTCCCCCCTCCACCTCCCCTACTACTGAATCTCTTAGTATTTCCATCTTGTCTTTCTTTTACTTTGATATGTTTTTGTTTTTGTTTTGCTCTACCCCACTATCTACGGCAGCATGTTGATGGCCTTGTATTGCATAGGTCTTGTGCAACTAACAGCAGTCTGTGAGGTCACGAATTTAATAGACATGGCCACTTTATTCCAAAACACTCCTCTTAATCCTCTGGTTCTCACATCCTCTTCCCCAAGGTTCTCTAAGCCTTGCTGGGGGTGATATAGACACTTATTTAGGGCTGAGCACTCAAGAGTCACTTATTTCAGCAACTTGATCTTCCTATGTCCAGCTCCCAAGTGCTGGGATTTCAGGCATGCACCACCACGCCTGGCTAAGCCACAGTTTTTTTTTTTTTTTCCCCAAAAGCTAGATTTTCAATACCAGGAATAAATTCCCTTCTGTGGAGCAGATCTAATCAGAGATCAGTTGGTTAACCTGAAACTATCACACCAGTTATTCACCACTGGGCACATCTTTCCTGGCTGATAGTTTACTTATACTCATTCTTTTTCTATACCCTTCTGCATCTAACACTAGCACTTGAGGTCTTTCTCTTTTTGTATCAGGTCATGGAGCCCACATTGCAGTTAGAAACACCCAGCTCTTCCCATTTGTGGTTTTATGTAATCCCTTCCTGGACAGGAGGTTTCACCACTGTTTATAAGGCTTATGACCCACATTCACACTAAATTACATATTTTCCTCCACATCACATACCCAGGTTCCTAAACTCATGTTCAATTCATGTTTAGGAAGATTTTCATTTTCTTTCTTTCCTCTACCCAGGGATTCTTTTTTTTTAAGAGGTGGATATTTACTCTTTTTCTTTTTTTATAAAAACATTTTTATTAGTATGTATATATATATATATGTTAACACAGCAAGATGATCATTATCATGTGTTATTACAGAAAACCGCTTTAAACCAGGATGTCACATTCCTTTATGCATTATTCTCCCGCACCATGGCTCTTACAGTCTTTTCGCCACCTCTTCCAAAAAGTTCCCTGAGTCATGGTGGGTGAGTTTAAAGTTTTCATAATTGTTAGGTTCTTAAGAGTCTCTGGATTTGTGTTTTGGACTATTTTGAGCACCTTTGGTGTCTATCTCTGTTATCCTTCCCTAGGATCTCTGCCTTGCTGTGGGAATAGCTCTTTTGCTCATCACCCCACTTCCTTAGAGGTTTTGTTAGGACTCTAAATGGTGAGTTTAAGGTGGATCACCTCCTGCTTGGGTGTCCCCATCAACTCAGGTCCTATTGGTGGAATTCAGTTGTCCATGGTTCTCGTTGATTTCTGAAAAATACAAACAGAATCTCCAACAGAGAGTGAGATCATTATTGATTAATTGAGACTAATATTGCTAGTTTGGTGAGATTTTAAAGGATGTAGCCTTTCTGAAGACCTATGGTTAGTGAGGACTTCTCCTTAGAGATCAGGTTCTTGGTCCCTTTTCTAGGTTGCCTTGGATCCCCATATCAGTCAAGGGTTCCCTGCCACTGAGCAGATCTCATAGCCAGTTAGCCAGCTGTTGATTACCCACCTAGGTTGAACATCACTATTGCACTGGTGGGCACTTCTTGTCTTGCTTGTCTGTGCCATATAGCAGCAGTGTGTTCTGCATTCTAGTAGACTAAGAGAAATCCTGTTTCCCCTAGAGCTCATTCACCTGAGTGTTCACTAATGTCTTTTCAGGAGGGATGGTGTCATGGTTTGATCCAGGTGTCCCCCACAAATAAATGAATGTGTTCTGATAGATCAATCCTCAGCTGATGGCAATTCGGGAATTAGAACCTCACTAGAGCTGTGTTGTTGGGGTGGGCTTATGGGGGTTATAAGCCAGCTCCCCCTTGCCAGTATTTGGCACACCTTCCTGCCTCTGTTTGCAGTGCTGTGGCAGAGGTGATATCCACCCCTCTGCTCATGCCATCGTTTTCCCTGCCAGAATGGAGTCTCCCCTTGAGTCCGTAAGCCTAATAAACCCATTCCTCCACAAGCCACTTTTGTTTGGGTTCTTTCAGTGCAGCAACTAGAAAGCTGACCACAAGAGATGGGGAACTAAGTAAGGTTAGGTAGATGGAGAGTGATTTGAAGAAATGCAGAGAGAGTCCTGAAGGCAGGAGCAGGTGGCTCACAGCAGAGGTGGGAGAGAGGTTAGTGACATGTTGCTAAGCTCACAGGAGCAGGTAGCTCACAGCAGAGGTGGGAGAACAGTTAGACACCTGCTGCTTAGCTCACTGTTTTCGCTAAGATCTGCTCCTCAGTGTCAAGATGTCTCCTCTCTTCAGGGTCTAGCTTCATGAACTCTGCTGCTAGACTCTTTTTTTTTCCTAGTGAATATTTATTATCCTAACTGTAATCCTTCATTTAACATAATATAAAATTTGTGGAAAAAGAGGGTAATTAGTAATAAATCATCATCTCATCCATTAGCAGTAAATAATGCCACTTTGTCAAAGTCCCAGCCATCAAGCAGTCAGCTAGAGGTGATTATCTGTGCTACCCAACTGGAATCAGTCCAAAAACAAACCACAGCTCCGTTTATTATCCTAATTATGCCTTAATATGATGCCATCTTTTTCTCCCATAAACTTGATGACAATAAAAGGGTAACAATGAAACTTGACAGGATAAGTGAGCGAGGAAGCTAGCCTGAGAACCCTACCCTCCCTGTCATCCACCAGCCTTTGTAATTTCTGATGCTCAAAAAGACTAAAAAGACCGGGGGAGGCATGAAACAGGACGGCTGTTCTTATTATCACAACTATATGGGATAGTATTTTGCCTATTAGCCAATTAGCTCAATTAGGATGCAGGAAGCTCTTACTTTGTACAGAACAGTGTTAACAGAATTGAGTGGATATGGAAACCATATAATCACTTCACACTGTTCAGTGTTACCTGAGACTGTCATGTGGAATTATGCAACAGAGAGGACATAGTTCTTCTATGCACATACTGTCAACATAGAACGATGCATTGTGAGAATGGCCTGCAGTCTATTGTAAAATAACCCTACCCCACACATCATTGTTAACTTGAGATTTATCAGACTATGAGAGAACAATGGAATGGAAAGGTAAATAAATACAAAGGTTTACACAAGGCTTTCTATGATGTCCTAACCTGTTATCTAGGATGAGCAATGTGTCTAAGCTGGGTTAGGCGGGTCTGCGAGGAGAATGAGAATTCAGCGCTGAAGTGTGTGAGAAGGGACTAAAGTTTAAAGATCACAGTTAGAGGGAAAGCAAGGTGAAAGCCTCGAGAACTGATGTTGGTATGGTGATGGATGGGGGGACCAGCTCAGGAAAATTAGGATCTTTCCTCAGAACCAGGTGAAACCAATTTAAAGGTCCGGGGGTGGAATGTATGGGGTTGGGGTGTTGGGAGGGTTCTAGGGAATCTCCTTGAATTGACTCTTCAAGTGACAATGAAGACAGAACTGTTCCCAAGTGTGTATACCTCCAAAGAAGAATTGACCAGTTAGAATGAAGCTCTCTACTAGTCAACCTGCTGCAGTGGCTGTCCCCATGGAAATATATATTACTTTGTTTTGAGACAGGGCTCCAGGTAGTCTAGTCTGGCAGTGAACTCAATCTTCCTGCCTCTAATTTCCTAGGCCTGGGATTATAGGCATGGGTCACCATGCCCAGCCATGCTATCATTTTTAACAGGGTGACTTGGCATTCAGGTCACATGTCTAAGGGTATTCCCCTAATCCAGGCTGAGCCTAGGTCACTTGCTTATAGAACTGGAATTAAGAATGCTAGAGAAGCAGTCAGATTCTCTTTGGGAAGTGTGGTCTCTTGATTGTTTCCCTGCCTGGGTTCCCGTGTTTCCCTTCTTCTCTGTCATGTGCACCATATGTTAAATAAAGTGTGTTTTATTTATTTATTTGCTCTTTACAACACATTGCTGAAAGCAGAAATAAGAGATGCTTTTGGATGCTTTCTTTCTCTCTTCTGTATTCACTCTCTTTTGTGTCCAAGAAGCTCTGTTTCAAGTTTATGTAAAATGCTCCTATACCCTTCATGATAAACTCATCTTTTGGCATAAATTTATCTGAATAGGTTATTGTTACTTGCAGGAAAATAGTCAAATATCACTAGAAGACCGAGTACAGAAGAGATAGATGAGGACTGATTGAGTCTTGATGGGAAGAAAGCTGAGATGAGTAAGAAGTAGTGATTGCCATTGCAAGATCTGAGTGTGGGAGAGTGGCTTGTGGCCGGTGAGTAGAAATCGACATCAATGCTCCAAGTTTAAACCCTCTTAAGAGATGTGAAATTTACTTGTGATGGGCCTCAATGGCACATGGTTGGAGCCCTGCCATTCAAAATCCCACCAGGTAAAGTCTACCATCTCTGGTCTGTATTCTTTAACTCTATCCACAGCCATTTGCTGTCATATAGCCTGTGGACCAGCCAGCCCCCAAATGAACCTCTCTCAGTGCCTTTAATGGACCACATGGTTTGAGCTCATACACCTGCTCCCTCTCAGGTTCTCTACCTGAGCGTCTATGGATACCCTGCCAGACCCCTCTCTTCCATAAGCCTTCTCTGAATCTTATGGGTAGAGCTTTGCCTTCTCTGTCAAAAACTTTCAGAACCTACTTGTTTATGTCTTCCTCATAGAAATATAGTTCCTTTAGGGCAGACAGCACCTCTGCCTCATTGGTATTTCCTCCAAATGAGCGCAACTCGTGAGCTGTATTATGATAGTCAATAAATATTTCTTGACCCAACTTAATGACCCCCCAAACTAGAATACAGATGGAGATGGTATATGGCTGAGGTAAATGCGCCGATGTAGACTGCTGAGGAATGTGTGTCTCAAGTGAACAGGACATTGAAGGCAGTGGTTAGCGGGCAGGTAGGTTGTTTTGAAAACAATTATTCTGCCCCTGACTGTTCACCCTTTACATAGTATCAAAGTGGAAAGTCTCTTGGGCAAGTTGGAGGCTAAAGGAACCTCTTTGGAAGGTTGGAATCACACAGACCAGCCTAAGATTTTACTGATGTCCACTGAGCTGAAATGTTAAAATATGCATTTCTGTTCATGATTTAAGATGTCATTTCCCCTTTTTCAACTGCCTAGTGGGCATTGCCAACTTGAATGTTTCCATAATTTCAAGCTTAACAAGTATAAAACGAAATCATTGAAATGCCCCTCTCCCTAGTCCCCAGCTCCTCGTCCAGTCTCATTAAGGAATTTTCACTGGTTCTCAATTCACACACTTTCCAATGTCGGAATTCTTTCCCTGTAGCAACGGATTAATACAAATCTCCCCATCTCTTTCCTTAGAATGTCTTGAATTCATTCTTTATTTCCAATTTCACTGTCACAATCCTTATTTTTTCCTGGACTGTTACAGTAATTCTGAAGTCTGCTGGCTTTCAGACACTTTACTCTGAGGTCTACCCTACATAGCACCATGACCAAATGAGTCTTCCTTTTTCAACAGGCCAGTCTCCTGATAAAAATATTCAGAAGGATCTATCATAGTGCCATATAAAAGTCTGCAGGTTAATTAAAATTGAAGCTTATTACATGTGGGGATTGTGATCATAATACTGAGCACATGAATTGCAATGATGCCTACATTATTATAGATTGAAACATTATTTTAAAGATGGATATTTTGAATGATTTTTAAAGTAGGAACTTGCTGTATATCCTAAGATAGCCTTGAACTCACTATCCTCCTGCCTCAGCCTTCTGAGTGCTGGGATTATGGGCTTATTCCACCATGGTCAGATTTGTGTGTGTGTGTGTGTGTGTGTGTGTGTGTGTGTGTGTGTGTGTGTGTGTGTGTTTTAAACATGTTTGGGGGCTGGAGAGATGACTCAGTAGTTTAAGGCATTTTCTTTCAAAGCCTGCTGGCCTGGGTTCGATTCCCGAGTACCCACATAAAGCCAGATGCACAAAGTAGTACATGCATCTGGAGTTTGTAGTGACAAGGGGCCCTAATATACTAATTCTCTCTCACACAAATAAAGAAAGAAAGAAAGAATAAAAAAACATGTTTTCAGCATTCTCTTATGTTATAGGAACTTTATAAAGTGAAAAACAGTTGACCATTTCGAATGAAACAAGTGAGATACTCAAAATGTGATTTGTTCATTTATCAATTCAACATCTATTTATTATCTATTGTGTGTGTATGTACTGAGGCTTTTCAATATGTTGGAGAGAAAAATGTTGGATGAGAGGAGAGATGAGTGAAAGTAGCACAAATGTCTGCCTTCCTACATTGAGCTGTCTTCGGATCTCTTTCCTATTTGATCAAGAACCATAGGTCAAAGGGCTCAGTCAGGAATGACTGGTAGTTTGGTAGGTAGCAATAGTGGTGAATATGTGTGTGGTGAGGAGGAGATGGAGTCGGTACATTGGACCTGAGGTAGCATAATGATCAGGTTTAGTAGAAAAGTGACAAACTGTTTGTCTATCTGTCATTCAGTATCTTCAATGAAGTGTCAAAGTATCAAACTTGCCCTCTGGTTCTTTATGTACTGCAATAGTAATTCTATATAAGGAGTTGTAACTTGGCTGAGAGGTCACTGTCAGAAATGTGCCAAGGACTGGGCATTTGTTTACTAACTCTGCCCTCCTTTGGAAGGAAATAAGTTGCCCTACACTTATAGACTACTCTCTTCCTGGAACAGAGAGATCGCTGTTGGACAAGGCAGAAAATTGTGGTGATACTGTAGAAGCTGCCAGGGGACTCAAAGGGCTTACCAGGAACTATCTACCCCAGTTGTATCTGAAACTTGAGGTGGGCTGAGGAGACATGGCTGGTGTCCTCAAACTGCTGTGCCTATGTAGCTTGGAGCTTATGTAGCTGCCTGGAAATGAGACAGTGTCATAAATAAAAAGACCTATACAACATGGATTCTTATCCTGAAAATAGCACCTTTATTCCAATAATTTGGGGGAGGGAGTGGGGTTTAAAATCCTTCATTCTGTTTACATATAGAAGGGAATATATAATATACTATATATATATAATATACTATGGACTGAAAATGTTAGCAGCGCAATATTTGTGTGTGTGTATGTGCATGTGCATATGTGTGTTCCTGTGTGCACAGGTGCATGTGAGTGTGTGGGTGTGTATGCACATGTGCAGAAGCCAGAGGACAGCCTTGTATACTGTTGCTTAGGTTCCACCTACCTTTGTTGAGATGGACTTTCCCACTGGCCTGAAACTCACCAGGTAGGCTAAATTGTCTGGCAAGTGAGCTCCAGGGATTTGTCTGTTTTCATCTCCCCAGAAGTGGGATTATAAATATTTGCCACTGTGCCCGATGTTTTTAATGTATGTTTTGGGGATTGAACTCTAGCCTTGCTTGCAAGGCAAGTACTTTGCCAAATGAGCAATTTCCCCAGCTCTCTCTCTCTCTCTCTCTCTCTCTCTCTCTCTCTCTCTCTCTCTCTCACACACACACACACACACACACACACACACACACATACACACACAGACACACGCCAAATTAAGACAAAAAAAAAAAGGCTTTATGGGCTTGGTGGCACATGCTTTTAAACCCAATACTCCCAAGGCAGAGGTAGGAGAATCACTGTGAGTTCGAGGCCACTCTGATACTACATAGTAAATTCCAGGTCATCCTGGGCTAGAGCAAGACCCTACCTTGAAAAACTATATATATATATATAAAAAAAGGCTGCTTCAAACTGGACTCAAAGTTGCCATGTTTAATGTTAATTTTCTTCGATGGTTAGTTCTCCTGGCTAGGTAATGATTCTGTTATTCAAACATTAACGCAGGTGTTGCTGTGAAGGACTTGTTTAGATGTGGCTAACATAGCAGTTCCTTCTTAGTATTAGTTTTATTTTCCATGGTTTTAGCTATTTGTCATCAACTGAGGTCTGAAAATGTTAAATGGAAAATTCTAGAAGTAAAGCATTCATTAGTTGTAAATTTCATGCCATGATAAGTACTGTGAGATAGTCCTGTAATCATGCTGTGGACATGAATGATACCTTGGTCCAGAGCCTTCACACTGTGTAAATGACCCCCTCCTAGCAGTTGACAGAGCCTGTATTCATGTGACTTTTAAAACAGGATAGTGTTATAATAGCTTGATTTTATTATCGCTCAGATTTTTACTGTGTCTATTTTGTGAATAAAATTTTATCATAGTTAAGTATTTATAAGAAAAATATACATGCAGGATTAATATTTTCAATAGTTTCAGTATCTACTTAGGGTCTTAGAATATTTCCTTTGGGGATTATGGGAAATCACCGTCTACAATCAGTTGACTTTAGAAGATCATTTGTTATAAAAAGGGTAGGCTCCTTGTAATCTTTTGAAAGGCTTAAATTCTGTCTCAAGATTGCAGTTTTGAGGGCTGGAGGATATAGCTGAGTGGGAGAGCAGTTTCCTAGCATGTGGGTTCAACTCCCACTACTAAGAAAAAAGAAGAAATGATCGCAGCATTGCCTCCTGCCTGAGAGTTCCAGCTTTCTGGAACAATCCCAGCCCTACAGAGTTCCCTCACCAACCCCTGCAAACAGGTAAACCAATTCCTTGAAAAAAGCCTCTGTCTGTGTTAGTGTTATGGGAAACCTTTTTTCTGGGGTGACATGAACACATGTCTTCTCCCCGGGTAGGGCACAGGATGATTACACCGAAACTAGTTTTGGTGAACCAATGTGTTTATTGGGGTTACTCACAAAGCAGAGTGAGGGGTTGCTCTCCTCAGCATAGGTGAGGGAGGACTCATGGAAGCAGAGTCTCTGGAGCCTGCAGGGAGCTCAGGTGACCAGTCTTGAGTGCCCTGCACAACTTGCAGGCAGCTCAATCTGAAGCAGTTGTTTTGTCTTTGTATACCCTTAGGGTATGATGTTGCAACCCTTTCCAAGTCCAAGACTTGTTGATTTCCTAAATCTCTTGAATTTCCTTTCTGCCCCCAACCCCAGGAATGTTTCAGTTTCTAATTAACATAACCTTGGGGAGTGGTTGCGTGACCTTCAAGTTTCAGGTTTTCCAGACTTGACTTTCTGATTCCCCAGAGCATCCTTCCTCTCTTCAGGAGAGAATATTTCAATTTGGGGGAATCTGTTATATGACAGATATAGTATATATGTGTATGTGTGTATACATGTGATATAGATTGTATATACTCATGTATACATTTGTGTATATATGTAATTATGTATGTGACCTTCAAACATTAGTGATGTTTTTTTTGTTGTTGTTAGAACTCTGGCGGAAACTCTTCCTTTATAGTTATTAGTTTTTCAAAAGAAATGTTTGCATGCACATACACATAGGTACTCATATGTGTGTATTTGTATGTGTAGGCAACTGTGTATGTAATCGTCATACATTGGTTCTGTGGCTTTGCCAGGACCCTGGCTGATACACTCTGCTTCTGTTAGTAGGAGTTCTTCAATAAAGATGTTTGCGGAGAGATTTTTCAGTGGATAATACACTTGGCTGTGAAGCCTAACAACCAGAGTTTAATTCCCCAATACCCAGATGCATGAAGTGGCACATACATCTGGAGTTCATTTGCAGTGGCTAGAGGCCCTGGCACACCCATATATTCTCTCTTTCTCTCTCTTTGCTTGCAAATAAATAAGGAATAAAACACTGCTGAGGAAGACATAAGCCAGTCAGCTTCTCTTTTCTTCTCCTTTTGCTCTACTAGTAGAACTTCTGTCTTGTGAAGATTCTTGGCTTTGTATGTTGAATGGACTGAGGTACTCTGTACCAGGGGCCAGTGTATGAGCTGCCCTAGCCAACCAGGATAGGTCACACATTTTGTTTGCCACAATGCTTGACTTAGGGATCAGCATGACTCAAGCAGGGGGGCCAGGAAGACTTCCTTGAGACTTGCTTCCTCTCTCCTGAAACTATCAGGTTATCATGGAATCTGCCACCTGAAAGGGCAAAGGCTAGATGGATAGGGCCATTGTTTCTCAGAGAAAAGTCAACAAAGACCCAAAAAGGCAGGTTTCTGATGACATCATTTTAATTCCCAGATCTAGCTGCACTCAGCATTTCTGGTCCATGCTTGTGGTATTCGATGTGTGTTTTCTGACACAGCAAATTTTGACTCACAGGAATTGGAGCAGGAAACCAGAGGAGAGGTGTCAAAGGTTACAGTTATAGAGGGAAGCAAGGCTGCTGAGTCCAGAGACACAAGAATTGTAACAGGGGAGCTGGGGTTTAGAACTTAGATAATACCCAGCTAATTCCAATGCACCTCAGAACTTAAGGAGTACCCGAATTCTTGTCTATAAAGTTAAAGAATTAAAATTATAGACCACCAGAGGATAAGGTATAGTGGGAGACTTTATTTAACATAAAATGGGAAGTTACAGAGATCTCCAGCCACCAGTGTGGAGAGAACACGTGGGAGAGGTTTTAGCAAACTCTGTGCTGCTCAGCCAGACAACAGAAGAAGGAAAGATCATGAGAAGGAAAGGTTCAGGTGGGAAACAAACCCCAGCCTCTCACAATTAGGCTGTGGTGAGAGGACCTTACCAAAGTTCCTTGTGCTGACAAGCCATTTGGGGGAGACGACTGGATTTCCTGTTTCAGTGACTTAAATGACCTGGGCCAGGTAGGTCAGAGAGACAGCTGGTTGGTCCATACCTGACCAATCAGTTTCAGAATTTAGGTTTGAACTCTAACTAGTTAGAGACACCTCCCACTCAAGGGGAGGGATCAGGCATGGAATCTGTGGAACATGTCTGAAAGAGTTAACTGTCACAGAAGGACACACAGGGCGCAGGAATAATTCCTCAGCACGGTGGTGGCTTTGCACCTGGCTGTGGTGCTCAAATCAGAGAGCAGGTGTAGCAGCTTTATTAGAACTTCAATTGCAAGTTTTAAAAAAATGCATGTTGTAAAAATTTTCCTAAAATACAAAATACATTAAAATATCTCATGTATATAATTTAACTGAACAATGTGAGTTGCTTTACTACCAAATCACATGATAAGTTCCTTAATTAGAAAAATTATGTCATTGGATTCTATAATTAACAAATCAGAAGTCAAGGGGAGATAGATAGCTCAGTGAGTAAAGGTGCTTGCCTGTAAAGCCTGCCAGCCAGAGTTCAATTCTTCAATACCCACATAAAGCCAGATGCGCAAAGTAGCACGTGGATCTGGAGTTTGTTTGCTGTAGTAAGAGGCCCTGACACATCCATTCATATTATCTTTCTCTCTGTGATAAGTAAAAAGATTTTTTTAAAATCTGAACTCCAAAATGCTCCAAAGTCTGCCATGCTTCAGTGCCAACACAAGTAAAAACCCTGCCCCTGATGCCATGTGGCAGATCATGGTCAAAATGCATTTACACTAGAAATAATGCATAAAATTATCTTCAGGCTTATGTATATAAATCATTTACAACATAAGTGAGCTGCATGCTTAATCTTGGATTCCATACACAAGGTATCTCATTACATATATGCAGGTATTCCAAAATCAGAAAGTAAAAGTCTGAAATCTGAAACACTTCTGGCCTTTATTATTTTGAACAACAGATACTCGATTTGTGTTGATAAATGTGACATCAATTCTTGGTCAGCCGGGTCATGTCAGGTGGCCTCAGTGGCCAATTCTTTAACACATACATTTAGATTGGAAAAAACAATTGTGCTTTTGATGATGAGGAAAGAGGCTTTTCTTATCAAGCATGGTAGACAGGTGAGGGATGGAGCCTCTACTGCAGGACAAGTACTGTCTTAGAGGTGGCGGGCAGTCAGAGCAAAGAGCAGAGGCACTAGGTCTGAGATGAGCTCTGCAGGAAGCCTGGGAGATATGATTTGTAGTGACTTCAGAGGCTGAGGAAGTGTTAGAGCTATGGAGGAGGGGTGAAGGCACCACAGGTGTTGGGATTATGGAAGTTGAGAAATGCCAAGTAGCTCAGGATGGTGGAAATACATGGCACTTGGAAGATGTGAGGGATGATGGCAGACTACCACTATCAACTTCAGAATCTAAACTCTGAAGCTGAACACTATGGGATACCATTGGAGGAATTGAAAGCACTATAGTCACTATGTATTTAAGTCTCTCGAAACATGTGCACAAGTGCACACACAGGCATACATTTAAAAAGCTGTAACCAAATTAGGCAAATAAGGAAACGAGTATTAATTCAGAATTATAGGGTATTATGGGGAAGCCTTGACTACCTCTGAGGCTCTGATCAACAGGGCTTCCAACGAATGACTGGGTCGTTGTTTTCTTGGGCTTCAGCAAGGTCTCAAACAGAAAGAGAGCTCTTTCAGAGAAGGAGGTTTTGTAGCAGAGGGCAGTTACTGATTCAAATTCATGTATGTTTAGTCCCAGCTGGCTCCTTGACATTGATCTTCTGTACTCCTAGATCTGAAATAAATTCAGAAATACAGTTCTTTGCAATGAAAGCAAAAATAAGGGTGAGAAAGAAAGGCCAAATACAGACAAGCTTCACTTTAGTGAGAATTTCCCAGCAGGGTGTTCTTTCAAGTAGCATGTATTCTGTTCTATTCCATTAATTTTGAAAGGAGGATCACTAGAAATGACCTATCTGAGTAACCCAACAGATCAGATCAGCTAGTTAACTAATGGGAGCCAGGTCACCTTCTCCATGAATGATGCATGAAGCAGATGATAGATACAAAGAGCTGTGCTAGGTCTGCTGATATTTAGTGTCTAAGAAATTGAAGGGTTTCAGTCAAACGAACGAAGATTCTTCCAATAGAGTGATTTCCTGTGTTTTGGAAGATTAACTACTGTATGACTTGGCTAGGAGTTTATTTTTCTGCTTGGACAAAAGAAAAATTTAAAGAAAAAAAAGGTTGGTATGTGTACATAGCAGAGAGATGGGGGATTTGTAGAATTGCACTATTTTACTGTCTTTGACCCTTTTTGTTAATAGAGACCTGGGCCCTCATTTGCATTTCAAATACTCGTGCAGAGGAATGGTGAAGATCAATGCATTGATTGTCACAGAAACAGCATGAGTGACAAATTTTTTAGAAAAGAAATAAATACAAAGAAGATGGACAGTAAGGTCTTCCTGATTCAGGAGTCATAAGACAAAAAGCCTCATTTTTAGTTTTCTTGGCCTCATTTTTTTCAAATTCAAATAATCTGAAGATAAGAAAAATGCTGACCTAAATACGTTCTCAATGCATATTGTGTGACCCTTGAATGCCACCCAACGTGCCTGTTGGTGGTGGGCTCTGTTTCCCTTTGTTTGGGGATATTTTGGGAGGCAATGTGATGTAATAGATAATGGGTTATGTTTAGAAGCAGAAAACTGCTGTTCCTGAATCCCAGACCTCCACCACTTTTCAGAATGGTCGGTAGTATTTAATATATCCTACTCCCCTGGGAATGGTGGGTATGAGGTCTATGTCTCCATTAACTACTCAGCACTCAGTTGTTCCAAAGCTAGGTAGTGTATTCATCCTTAGCAATTGTTGACTGTGTTGAGGTGTTCTGAGTGGCGTTCTATGTGAGACATCAACTGTCTCATTTGTGTGGAGAGTCAGCTCCTTTTCCTGGCCCTCCTCCAATTCAAGATAAAGGTCTAGTCTTGGCAATACACCTCACAGATCACCGGATAGAGAGAAAGGAGGTACGATCCACACTAAGTCATAGACAGGACCAATGAGGGGTGGGATGGAGGGATAAGAATAAGAATGAGAGATTGTTGACTTAAAGGTTTGGGAAAGAAGCATATAACTAGACGTCTCACAGTGACCCTGAAGTTGGAGAAATTGTGCATGCTATGTAGATGTTCACTGCAGTAGCTGGAATTCCTTTATTCCAAAAAAAAAAAAAAAAAAAAAAAGGGATAGATTTAAATGCTAAGCTACATGAATGTGATCTTGTTTGGAAACAGTCTTTGAAGATAAAATATAGTTCAAGATATTAAGATAAGGTCATCAAGATTTAGGGTAATGCAATGACTGGAGTTCTCATAAAAGGGAAGAAAGGATTTGAGACACAGAACTATCCAGGGAGAAGCCACGTGAAGACAAAGATTGGAGCTAAACTGCCATTATCCAAGGCACATGCAGAAGTACTAGATTCTAGAAAACCAAGGAAGGGTTTTTCCAATGGAACCTTTGGAGAACCCTTCATACTGAGGACGTCTTGATTCTGGACTACTTTTCCAGAACTCTTTGTGATAATTTGCCATAATGAAGTATTTTTGGATGGATGAAACGTGCTTTTATACTTTAATTTCTTCCCCTTTTCTTTTTCTTTTTCTCTTTTCCCCATTATTTTATCAAGTAAACCAGGGAGTGTTAACACTTTGGCTTGGCAGCCACAACATATCAGGAAGTGATTTCAACAGAGTGAATATAAGAGTGTATACTTAGTGATCTTGTAAATGGAAGCAGATCACGAGACCTTGGGTCCTTAGACGCCTCTCCTGTTTGGGAGTAAGATGGACACCCTGCTGATGATGGATAATGGCATTTTGTTAGGCAGATATCTTTTTTAAAAGTAGCTGCATTGGGACTGGGATATGGCTTAGATGGTAAAGTGCTTGTACCAGGTAAATTCTGGGTGTACCTGGTGACCTGCCTATAATCCCAGGATGAAGGGGGCAGAGACAAGGAATCCACTAGGCCAGCTGGCTAGCTAGACTAGCTGATTGGTGAGCTCTTGGTTCAAGTAAAAGATACTGCTTTAGTAAAATAAGAGGAGCCCAATGGAGGAAGACACCTGGTATCAACCTCTGGTCTCCACAGGCATGTGCACACACTCTCTCTCTTTCTCTCTCTCTCTCTCATGCTCCATACATATATCACATACACATGCAAAAAACAAAAACAAAAAGCAGTTGCATGGGGAGAAGGCTGTATGTTGATGTTAAATTACTGAAAGAGTGGATTGTAGCAGACAGTTGTCCATTGTTTTGACACCTAGCATCTGAAGTCTCTGGCTACATGTGTGGGGTTCACTACTTTATGTGTCTGGATATGTAGATCATCTTTTGTACAGTAGACTCTCAGCACTCCCCAGCTTTCCTCAGGAAGAGACAGACACATGACCTGGGTCCACCAATTAGACTTGTCTACCCAGAACTGGGACCCACTCTAGGTATGAAGAAACAGGAGCCACAGGACACCTGGTGGCAGCAGCTGTCCCCCTTCAGGTCTGCAAGGGAGCTTGGCAAGACGCTGGAGCTGGCGCTCTGGAAATGAGCACTGAGGTGTGTGTTCAGTGGTATCTTCCCAGCGCTAGCCTCTGCCACAGACAGGCTATTTTGTGAGGCACCCAAAAATCTTATTAATAAATTATTTTTTCTCTTTATGTAAGTTCAAATTGCATTCATTAGCTGCTAGAAACTAATATAGGACCTTAATTAGGGTTTTCATTATTTTTTAATGCATATATTTAGGCTGGGGTGGTGCTTTGAATCCTAGCTCTCAGGTGGCAGAGGCAGGAGGATCACTATGAATTTGAGGCTACCCTGAGACTACATAGTGAATTCCAGGTCAGCCTGGGCTAGAGTAAGACCCTACCTCAACTCTTACCCTCCCAAATGCATATATTTATTTGATAACATATCAAAGATCATGTAGATTCCAAAGTATAATATTCATCCAGACACTCTCTTCTACCTTGTTCCTTCCACAGGAGATGACAATCCTTGCATTCTGTGTTCATTTCCTCCTTACTTTAAAAATAAAATTTTTGTTTGTTTTCTTACTTGTTTTTGTTGTTGTTATTTTCAAGGTAGGACCTCACTCTAGTCCCGGCTGACCTGACTCACTCTATAGTCCCAGGCTGGCCTCGAACTCACAGTAATCCTCCTTCCTCTACCTCCCAAGTGCTAGGATGAAAGGTGTATGCCACTACACCCGGCAGAAGACTTCATTTTTAAGAAGTTTGTATTTCTAGAATAATGAGGAAGATGATTGATTTTTTAAAGCCAGTTTTGTCATATAATCAGCTGTCTGACCAATATAGTCCATAGTGTTTCTTTTGAACTTCATTAACATATTTCTAATTTTAACTGTAGTCTTTTGGAATTGACATCTTTTTAATCAATAAGTTCTGTACATCCAGGTAACAAGAGAATTAAACAAATGATATATCTGCTTTCTGAAGGTTTATAAATATCGTTATTAATTTTGCTATTTGTTTTTAAAATATTTTGATTGAGTTTTTATTTATTTATTTTCAGGCAGAGAAATACAGAGAGAAAGAGAGAGAGAGAGAAAAAGAGAGAGAGAGAGAGAAAGAGAACATACCAGGGTCACAACCTTGTGTGTGGCTTATGTGGGACTGGGGAATTGAACCTGGGTCCTTAGGCACTGGAGGCAAGTGCCTCAACCGCTGAGCCAACTCTCCAGGCCATGATTGAGAGTTTTAACACATGAAAATATAGACTTTGGTTGTATTCCTATCCTGATCCCCTTTTTTTGTCTGCTTTCCTTTCTCCTCCCTCTACTGCCCTCAGCTCCCTCCTCTTTCCCAGCAGTCATTCTGTATCAGTGTCTCGTTCTTTCTGACCTTCTCTGTCCTCCATGTACAACGCTGACAGGCTCAGAACTGTGCAGGTCTTATGGGGTCATGGCAACTCCTATCAGGCTGTGAAGGTACTGGAGAACAGTGCCCTGAAGCACTCCTTCTAATCCTATGGCTCTTACATTCTTTCTTCCCTTCCACAATGTTCCCTGAGTCTTGGAGGGGTGATGGAGATGTGTGGTTTCCTGCTGAACTGTCATTAGCCTCTCATTTTCAGCTGTGATGAGTTTTGAGTCTCCTCAGTGTGTGCTGACGTCTCCACAGCTGGCTGCCAGCTAGTGCACTGGCAATACTTCTTCATCTGCCTCTTCTGCCATGTTCCCTGAACCCTGGAAGTTGTGCTCGAGATGATTTCCATCCCTTGATGAGTCTTGCGTCTCCCCAGTATTCACTCCCATATATAAAAGGAAATTTCTCTAACCAAAAGTGAGAGCAACATTAATGAATGGGCATAAATACATTTAGAGGCAATTTAATGGGCGTAAAGCTTCCATTTCACCAAAGAACAGTGGAAGCCTCCTGGGGCCTATGTCTTTCCAAGCCTTAGACTTTTGACTCAGTTTTCAGTATCAGGCATGAGTTCCCTCCCACTGAGTGGACCTTAAATTCAACCACAGAGCTGTTGGTTATCCTATATCATACTATGGGCTACTATTGTACTCTGTCATAATCAGCTACATGTCGCTGGGATGAATCTCCAAGCCAGGCACAATTTTGGGGAGGAAAGTATTTATTGAAACTAACAGATCCAGGGGAACTTAAGGAAAAAGGCTGGCCCCCTTTCATAGATCCAAGCAGAGACAGAGAGAAGCCCACCACCAGCACCTCAAGCAAGCAAGCACACTGGGTCACTGTAATTCACAAAAATGCAGAACTGCCAGACCGGGTTCCAGCTTTTCTTTTGCATATCTATCCCTAGTATTTTGCATCCTAATTAGAAAGGGCCAGTCTCCAGGAGGCTAGGCCAAAGTGACGTTTCTCCAGCCAGAAGCCTGGAGACAATCAACAATTTAATAAACACAATTATAATAAATTCTATTGGGGGACATTTATTCAAAACTACCACATACCCATAGGCACAACTTGCCTGATGGTTACTTGTCTGGCTTGCAACTGCTTGTTAAGACAGTTGATGCCTTTTCTCCCACACAACAACCTGCACAACACTTTCTGTTACTATGGCAGCCAGAAAGCAGGAAGGAGGTTCCCAGCGCAGCTCCAGCTTGATTTCTCAGTGTCCTGTGAACTATATCTGCTTTTGGCTTCAAAAATATCATACATTAAGGAAGAGATTTTTATCTAGGTAAATTCTATGCTCAGATTGATTGTAAGAAATGCTGACAGAATTCTGTCTTGTTGTTGGATTCTCATGAGTCGCTTTGGTCAACAGCTCAGTGAGGGAAGGAACCAGTAGTTGGAACCAGGGGTTGTCAGGCTGATCTAATTATTCACAGGCTTAGACTATCTCCCCTACCCTTCAACGTCCGGAATGGTATCCAGCCCCCAGAAGGCAGTTAGTGTAGTGCTGGAAGGCACTGCACAGGTTGCCAGGGGAAACTGATCAACGACAGCTGGAGTATACAGAGACGATTGACACGAAACACAATCTGCGGCCATGAGTAGGCTGACCACACCTCCTACTGGGAGGGAACAGCGAACCAACAAAGGAACACTTGTGTAGTGGAGGAGCCTGGGCCTGGGGGAGATAATCAACAGCTTTCAAATTCGACCAATTTTCCGCTTAGTTAGGGGGACCCCTTGTTTGGAACTAGGGATTCAGGGCGATAGGCACCGGATCCTGTACTTTTGGGCTCCCAAAACAAGATGCACTATGGGAGCGAGTGACAGGGAGACTACTAAAAATAGAATCTAGGTAATCCAGAATTGTGTATATTTATTAACCTACACTGATCTCACTCTCTGATGGAGATTGTGTTTGTATTTTTCAGGATGCAGTGAGAGAGCTGGGGCCCATCTGACCCTACCAACGGACGGTAGGCTGATGGCTGAGATTCTGGCGGGAGAGGAGCCACCACAGTCATATCATGGAGGATCCAAATGGAACCCCGAAGAGAATGACAGGATGAACAAGGGGCCCACAGCCACAGCCATTAAATCAACACAGGATAAGCCAGTGAGACAGAAACCAATGATTTCGACACAAAGACCCCTAAGCTCACAACCTTAAAGCAGCCTTAATACTCATCCACCACGACTCAGGGAACTATGCGGAAGAGGGGGCGGAAAGATTGT
>PVHP010022323.1:0-28515 GCA_004024765.1 Zapus hudsonius
CTTTGTATCTTTCTTCTCTCTGCTTATAAATAAATAATACTTTTTAAAATAACAATAATTTAAATTTTTATTTTATTTCTTTTTTGTGGTACTGGGAACTGAACCTATGACCTCATGCATGCTAGGCAAGCACTCTAAGACTGAGCTACATTCTCAGGCCAATATATTTGTTAAAGCAAGATGCAGGCTAGGCTTGTAGCTCAGTGATGAGAACACTTACTGAGTATGCAGGAGGCCCTAGATTCACCCTAGAACAACAAAATTTTTTTTTTATTTTTATTTTTTTATTTTTTGAGAGGTAAAGTCTGCAGTTTATTTAATTTGCAAGAAAGGGAAAGGGAGAGCCGGGCATGGTAAAAATTTTTTAAAAATTTAAACTTTAAGTTTAAATTTAAAAAAAGTAAAATGGGAGCCAGGCGTAGTGTTGCTTGCCTTTAATCCCAGCACTTGGGAGGCTGAGGTAGGAGAATTGGTGAGTTCAAGGCCACCCTGAGACAACACAGTGAAATCCAGGTCAGCCTGGGGCAAGACCCTACTTTAAAAAAACCCAAACATAAAAACAAAAGAAAAGTAGGATGGGAGAGCTAGGCAGAGGGGAGGGGGTAGAGGAGCAATAGAGGAGGAGACCCGATGCCCTCCCTCCTCTAGCCTCTGTACTCGTGTGCACAGGGCACATTCACCTGGACACACATTACATATACCAAACACACAAACCAAAATATCTTTTAATTTTTTTTAAAAAAGCAAGACAGGGTTGTAGAGATGGCTTGGTGCATAAAACACTTGCTGCACAAACATGAGAACCTGAGTGTGGACCCCCCAAACCCACCTAAAGCTACCAAAGCAGCAGAAGTATCTGTCAATCCCAACACTCCTGCAGCAAGAAGGGAAGTGGAGACAGGATTCCTGGAAGCTCGCAGCAAGCAGCTTAGTGAATACCCTGCCTCAAGCAAGGTGGAAGGTGATGACCAACCCCAAGGTCATCCTCTGACCTTTACACAAATGCTCTGGCATGTACCTACAATTCTGTAAGCACACACGCACACATGCACACACAAAACAAGATATAATTTTGGGCATGATGACACATGCCTGTAATCCTGGCGCTCTGGAGGCTGAGGCAGGAGAATCAAGAGTTGCAGGCCAGCCTGGGCTGCACAGCAATTTTGAGGCTTCCTGTGATACAGAGGAACCAAATGTCTTGGGTTTGGTATTACAATGTTCTTTTACTGCCTCAATACATCTGCAGTCTCCACACCAAACTCACTGAGCCAAAGGTCACCACTAGATGGTTTTATGAGGGTTAAACATGAATGCACTGGAGAGTTCAGCAGTGCTGCTGCATGCAATCAGCATTCCACATTTAGGACCTACTATAACTTCTTGTTGACTTCATCAAAGCTCCTTCTAAACACGAAATATTTTCCATTAAGTATAATGGAAAGTGGGAAGCTGAGGTAGGAGGATTGCTGTGAGTTCAAGGCCAGCCTGGGGCTACAGAGAGAGTTCCAGGTCAGTCAGGGATAGAGAGATCCTGCCTCAAAAACAAAAACAAATAGACAAACAGACAAAAAAACCAAGAACCATAATGGAGTAGGTGAAATATTCCCTCATTAGTGGTCGATTTTATTGCCTCACTGCTTTCATTTTATCAAAGTAATAAATACGCACAGTTTAAAAAAAAACAATCTAGCCGGGCGTGGTGGCGCACGCCTTTAATCCCAGTACTTGGGAGGCAGAGGTAGGAGGATCGCCATGAGTTCAAGGCCACTCTGAGACTACATAGTGAATTCCAGGTCAGCCTGGGCTAGAGCAAGACCCTACCTCAAAAAGACAAAAAAAAAAAAAAATCTACAGAACCATTAAAAAAAATAAGAGGTGGCGAGATAGCGCAGTGGTTAAGGTGACTGCCTGCAGAGCCTAAGGACCTGGGTTCAATTCCCCAGTACCCACGTAAAGCCAGATGCACAGTGATGCATGCATCTGGAGTTCCTTTGCTTGAGGCCCCAGTGCATCCATTCTCTCTGTCTCTCTCCATCTCTGTCCGTCCCTCTTTTCTCTTTGCTTGCAAATAATTTTTTTTGAAAATTAGCTCAACTTCAATTATATCACCAGTCCCATTTTATCCCTTTTTTAATGTGTGTGCATGCATGCAAGTGGATATATATTGTCATATATTTCAATGCAATGCCAAGAAACTGCAATCTTATTCCAGAACATTACCCTTTATTATTTTTGAGATGGCGTTTTACTACATTGCCCAGGCTACCCTTGAACTCTGTGCTCAAGGTGCCTCATCCTTCGGCTTCCTGAGCTTAATTGCGCCTAGCTATGCACAATCTTTTATTCTTTTACAATTAAACTTTTTAACTTTAAGGTAACTGCAAATTCACATGCCATTGCAAGGAACAACATAGGAAGCTCTGTTACAACTTCTGCACCTTCACACTGGTGATGTCTTGCAGAGCTGCAGCACTCCACACAGGAGCCAGACAATGACCGCCCTTGATTAGACCCCCCCCCCCAGCCATGATGCCCTCCTGCTGCCTTCAGAGAGGCATAGCTACTTCCTGTGATACAGAGGAACCTTTCTGTTTAAGCTTGCTTACACAGGCACTGGGCTAATTCGTGCAAGTTTTCATATGAACAGAAATTTACATTTCCTTGGGATAAAGGCTTAGGAGTGCAACTGTAAGGAAGCATGATGGTTACATATTAAGGCTTTAAGAAATGGGGGGGGGGAGTATCAAAGTGTTTTCCATGGTGACTATGGTGGTTTGAATGTGAGATGTCCCCCCATCATAGCCTCATGTATTTGTGACTAAGTCTCATACTCAAACCCCAGCTGGTGACAATTTGAAAAGTGTCATTTTTGACAAATTCCAGGTTCAGTTTTTCCTTTGGTGGATCACTTTTGGTGTCAATCTAAGTAATATTTGTCTAGCTTGACACCTGGATATTTGAGGGTTCCCTCCCCCTAAAAGTTTTACACTTAAACCCATGATCTACTTTGAGGTAATTTTATATAAAATGCAATCAATGTTAGGAAAGGTTCCCTTTTTGTCGGTGGAGTTCAACTGTTCCAGTCCAATCTGCCGCGTGCAGAACAGGTCAGTGTGGTCTGCAGAACCAGCAGGTAGGTCAGTGTGGGTCTGCTTCTGGGTTTCCCTTCTGGGTGGGCCCCTCTGCAGTCTGCCCTGCAGAAGCAACCTGACTCCTCTCATCTCACGCTTCCTTTTTTATTTCAAAATTGTTTGCCATTCTACTTCTGCCTTCCCATAGAAATTCCAAATTAATATTGTTTCTACCTTCAAAAACAGCTTGCTGGTAGAAAAAAGTAATTAAAAAAAAAAACAGCTTGCTGAGATTTTGACAGGAGATGTTATTCACTTTTAATAGTCATTGAGCTATTCAAAGTACCTATGCCATTTTGAGTGTCCAGTGGTAGTTTGTGCTGGTCCATTTATATGAACTGGAGGAGAGCTGCCATATAAACTAGGCTGAATCCGCCAGTCTACACACATGCTATTTCTCTCTTCATTAGGGTCTCTGATTTCCTTCATGTCTCTCTCCATTTACTTAGATGTTCTCTGAACTTTCTTCAGAGTTGTGTCATTTTTAGCATTCAAACCCTACATGTTTTGCAAGACTTATATTTAAGTGCTTCATTATTCTAAACAATTGAAATGACAGGTGTGTATTTTTTTAAAAATATTTTTATTAACTTGCAAGCACGGAGAGAAAGAGAATAGAATGGGTGCTCAAGGGCCTCTAGCTGCTGCAAACAAACTCCAGATGCATGTGTTCCTTTGTGCATCTAATTTTACGTGGGTGCTGGGGAATCAAACCCATATCTCAGGGTAGCCTAGAACTCACATCAATCCTCCCACCACTGCCTCTGGGATTAAAGTGCTGGGATTAAAAGCTTGTACCACCACATCTGGTACCTTTTATTTGTTTATAAGACAGGACTGGCCATGAACTCACTATGCAGGTGACAATGATCCTCTGCCTCCCTCGAGCTAGGAGTGGTACATTGTCACACCCACCTTGATGTTGCACTTTTAATTTTGGTGTTCAGTATGTTCATGGCTCAATACATACCTGTTTTTCTGATTTCTGGTTTCTGTGTTTTTGTTTTTTCTTTTATAGGTATCATATTTTGTGAAGTAGTTTTTGGCACTGACTGATGAAATGATTTAGACTGTCAGATATTAAGCTAGCCCTGCATCACTGCACTTGGTTGTGGTGTACAACATTTTGTATATCGCTGACTTCTATTAGCTAATATTTTGTAGAATTCTCCATCTGGGCCTTCTTTTATGGGAGTTGACAAATTAGATATTGTTTCTTTAGCCGGGCGTGGTGGCGCACGCCTTTAATCCTAGCACTTGGGAGGCAGAGGTAGGAGGATTGCTATGAGTTCAAGGCTACCCTGAGACTACATAGTGAATTCCAGGTCAGCCTGGGCTAGAGTGAGACCCTACCTCGAAAAACCAAAAAAAAAAAAAAAAAAAAAAAAAGATATTGTTTCTTTATATTACAAAGCTATACAAATTATCAATTTCATATCAGTTTCACTAGATGTCATGTAGCAGCCTGCCCTTTCCCAGGTACTGGGCCAATTCTTCCACAGTTTCTGCAGTGGCTTGTCATGTTCTCTCCTTGGCCTGTCAATTCTGCACAGTCTATTGGCCCCTGAGGGCTGCTGTGCCACTTCCTTCTGGCCCCCATGTTTGTGATTAGAAATCAGCTGTCATTCTACCTATTCCCTCCCTGCTGTTTTCAAGATCTGCTGTCTTAGCCAGGCATAGTGGCACGTGCCTGCAGTCCCAGCACTTGAGAAGCTGAGGCAAAATTGTGAATTTCAGACCAGCTGTCTCAAAAGAAGTCAAAAGACTATCCTCACTTCTCAAATCTCAGATCACTCTGCTGTGCCTTAGTGGGGATTTGAGTTGGTCCTGTTTAGCATTTACTTATCAGTTGTTTAAAAAATTTTATTATTAAAAAAAATTTTATTATTTTAGCTCTTTTCAGTTTATTTCATGGAGTTATACAAGATAAAAGCAGACCCCAAATGATCACATTTTAGAAACTATAAATCGTTTGAACTTGTGAGAAGGGTCAGAAGGGAACTCTTCCTCACTGCAAGGAAATCTTTCCTTAAGCTTCAGAGAGCCAGAAGCATTTAGAACCCATGAACCGACTTCAGCCAACCATCCTTAGCCTGTCCAGTCTGTCAGGAACTGGCATATGTTCCTACACCAATCACCCTGTACCTGAACTACTGCTACTTTCTTGTTTAAGTTTCTTGTTACTACTGCTTTCTTTCATGTTTATTTTTTATATTCTTATTTATTTGCAAGAGGAGAGAGAGAGAGAAAGAGAGACAGAGAGAGAGAATGAATTCCAGATACATGGACCACCAAATTGCACACCTGGCTTTACGTGGGTACTAGGAAATCAAACCCAGGTCATTAGACTTTGAGGGCAAGTGCCTAAAACGCGGAGCCATCTCTCCAGCCTGCTTGTGTCTATTTTTTTATCTTGCACACTATCTCTGGGTTAAAAGTTTGCCTAAAATGTGTATTTTTCCTTGGCTGCCTGTGTTTAAACAAGGCTCTGAAGAATTGATGGATGCTGTGGGCAGGGATGGAGTTTCTAACTGCTGGGCTTTATTCACACTGGTGGGTAGTAACCCCCAGGAACTATAGAAGTCCTTAGCTTCCTGATCAAGCACACTTCCACACATCCCCTTGTGGGAGAGACCTGGTCACAAGCATTCTGGAAGCCTGAAGAGAAAGGGGTTGTAGATTCTTACCAACCATAAGAGGTCCAGCCTGGGCCTCTTCCTCACTCCTATGCCAGGTGGCAGCATGTCCAAAGACCCACCTCCCAATGGAGAGGGGTTGACTAATCCCCTCTCTTGGGTAGTCAGTCCCTGCCCCCATGAACCCCTTGGTCTAGCTAGGTCCACTACCTCACCTTTATCGGCTTCCTTCTTCCCAGTTGTGAGTCCCCAAAACCTGTCCATTTCTTTTCCCATTTTCTCTGAATTTGTGGCTTTATGCCCTTTTATTTACTTATTTTCATTTTAGAGGACATCACACAGCTTGAACAGTCTCTTGGGCACGGGCTGCTGAGACACAATGGTAGAAATCAAGCAGGAAGGCTGAGAATCCAGGCCCTGAGCAGTGACATATACAATAGCTCCAGGGCTTGAACCAAATAGCTCTTGTCATCTCCACACTGGAAGAGATGTGGGTTTTCTCCTGTTCTACAACCCTCTTCTGATAGAGGAGGACACACCTGCCCATAAGACCTTCAAGAGTCACAAGGCTGCAAGCCACGACTGCATGAAGAGTCAGAAATGGGTCAAGGACTGATACCTGCGTTTTAAGTTTCCTGCTTAGTAAATCTCACAGCAAAGGCAAGACGGGGGTAGGACAGAGGCTAGCATATTTATGTGGAAGTGCCTGATACACTCCGTGCAGGAGCGCTCTGAGGCCCCGATGACTTACCTTCACCTCCTTCTCAATATAGTCGCTCAGCAGTCTGTCTGGTTCAACACGCTCGGGCAATGACAACACCACAGTGTGCAGAGGGCGTCTCTCTGTCACCTTCTCATGGGCTTTCTTATCTCTACTCTTTTCACCTTTTAGGAATACTCGTTTAAATGGCGACACAATTCCAGGCTGCAGGCAGAAATGGCAATGATTGGAGTTCATTATTCACATGCTTTGTGTCGTCGCTATTGTTAAACAAAAAGAGCCAAAAGCGACTATCCAAGTCCCCATGCAGACAGGAGTTGGCTCCATCAGACCCAAAGGCTGAGGGAAAGGGCTCTCCAGCCAGCTCGGGTGCTAGGGTGAGCTAAGTGGCTAAGTCTGTGAAGCAGAGAGGCCTGTTCGGCTGCTCCTGGGTGACTTTAGCTAGCTGGTGAGAAGAGTACAGTCTGGGAAGAATTCCCCGGAAGGTAACACATAACAGGTTCTAATTCCTCCCAGCTCTGTGGGCGTGTTTCATTTCAGAGAGACACCAGAAGGCAGGTGGGAAGTATGGCTGCCCACAAGGAAGCTGTGCATCCCAGCAGCCAAGGTTAAGCATGGTCTAGGGAAGTTCACATCTAATCTAAGTGGAGCCTAGGCCTCTCATGCAACTCCGTCCCATGGCAGGGCTCCAGGCTAACCAGCACACAGACCAGCCACCTGGACTCCCAGCCTGCTTGACACCTACCTAACAAGGGCTCTGAGGACTCAACCTATAAGCACTATAAGCACTCCCCAAAGAGCCTGGGAAAATGTTTCACACATCTAAAGGATCCTATCTCTGATAACACCATACAGTAACTAAGAGAATGTTTTATACATCTGAAGAATCCTATCCCTGATAAGCCCCTTTTGAAAAGAGCCTAACATTTATTATATGGTCACCTATTGTCTCCCCATAGAGGGCTGCCTAGGGAGTCTCAGACCCAGGAAAAACTATCTGTAAAGTCCATACCACAGCGAAAGTCTTTAAATACCCTCCTAAAAGCTCCCCTAGATGGCATGACTCGTTGCTGAATAAAGGCAATCCTTATCTGAGGGAGCTCCAGTGTACTTTCTGTCCCACTTTCCTTACATAAACAATGCGAACTGGAAAGCTAGAGGGAATCAGAACAAACTGCCCATGAAACCCTGGAGCAAGCCTGACGTCTCCTAGGCCTTGGAAGCCTACGGCTACTCCTATCCCTAGAAACATCAAGACTCAGCTGCAACAGGTCACAAACAGGAGCATAGACCAGAGCTGTGACTAACACAAGAGAGAAGTGATGTCTCAGCCATTTTCTCGGATCCGATCCACACAGCTCAGGGAGGAGAAGCCTACATACCTGCTGAGGTTCGGCCAGATGCGGTGACCAAAGCAAGCCCAACTCTGACTTCTTATCCCAAAACAGAGTCACAGAAATCCAGAATACACAGGGCTGAGGAAATGGCTTAGCAGTTAAAGGTGCTTGCTTGCAAGCCTGCCAACTCAAGTTGGATCCTCCCCAGCACCCATGTAAAGCACTCATTGGGATCTCTGATGGCTAAGTTTTATTGTCAACTTGACCTGTTTAGTAATACTGGGTGAGTCTCTGAGGTTGTTTACAGGAAGGCAGCCCTCTCAGTAGGAGGCAGGATGTAAGCAGGCTCAAGAAAGCTAGAAAAAAACATCCATTCCTTGGGAGGGCAGTGCAGGAAGAAAATTCCAGAGACAACAAATCTGAGGAAGGGTTGCAAGACCCCACCCTAAGGCTATAAAAGGGAAGAAAATCTCTCTTCCCCCTGCCTGTTTTGCTGGTGTATGTGTGGTGGTGGTGATGGCCTCCCCTCCTCTCTCCCTCTCCCCCGCCCCTTGGACCTATGAAAGTGGGCCAGCCTCTTTTGCTGTTATAGAACTTCCCCTGGATCTGTAGCTTCAAAAAATCTTTTCCTCCCATAAATCATGCCTGGTTTGGAGGTTCATCCCAGGGGTGTGTGGCTGACTACAACATGGTCCTAGAGGACACCTTGCTCAATACACCAATGTCATGGATGGATGGTCACAACTGAAGGTATAGCTCAGTGGCCACTCCTGACAAAAGCAGGGCTTGGGCTGGAAAGATGCCTGCAAAGCTTAGCTCTCTAAGTTTGATTCCCCAGTACACACATAAAACCAGACGCACAAAGCAGCACATGCATCTGTAGTTAACTTCCCAAGGTTGGATGACCTGGTGCACCCATTCATTATCTCTGTCTCTTCTCTACAAACTAATTCTTTTTTTAAAGCAGGGCTTGATGGCCCAACGGCTCCTAGCAAACCCTGCAATGCATAGGCCCTTCCCCACATCCTACCACTTAGGCACACTAATGGACAATTCAAGAAGCAAACAAGACTCACGCTTCCTCAGAAAGCAGCCCCCAAACCATTCCCTTGCCTGGGACCTCCTGCCCTTGACTTCACATTCTTGACCCTTTGGTTTTATTCCACTGATCACTGAAGCACACTCAACAAAGTCACCATGAAAAGTTAGCTAACTTCTGACAATCTCTGCAGGTCACACTGAGCAGTCCAGAAAGCTCTGAGCACATAGCTAATACATTTTTAAAAAATATTTATTTATTTGAGAGAGAGAGAAACACACACACACACACACACACACACACACACACACACACACACACACAGAATGGTCACGCCAGGGCCTCCAGCCACTGCAAACGAACTCCAGACACATGTGCCACCTTGTGCATCTGGCTTTACATGGGTACTGAGGAATCGAACTTGGGTCCTCCTGCGTTGCGGGCAAACACCTTAACTACTAAGCCATCTCTCCAGCCCTCTAGTACATTTTAAATAAGAAAAGTAGAGGTTAACAGTTGTTATGACTGCTTTTACTCTTGAAAATACATCAAAAAGTGCATCTCTTCAACTGCTGTCATTATAGAGATGAAACCAAAGCCTCAGAATGGCTTCTACTCACCATGACTGCAGAATAAAGTGGGGCCACCCACCCACCTCGTGCATGCCTCAGCTCCATCTGTCTACCCGTCCAGAAGTTGTCTACTAATCCACACATGGGAGCAACAGAAAACCAACTTTGAACCTAGTAGATTGCCAAAATCAACCTATAACGAAGAAGCCTTCATCAAATCAACAGGCCCACAAACCACGGGCAACTTGTGCTGTTATTGTAACAAGAATTTGCATGACAATTAAAAGTCTGTGCAGAGGAGGACCCCAGGACCTGTCCTGCAATCCCCACCCCAAAGGCAGGCCCTAGGCAATGAGGCAGCATCTGCTGGAACCCTAACAAGGCAAAGAAATCTGGCCAGCCCCGACAGATGCCCGGCTAAGATGCCCAGCTTTCACAGCCAAGAGCCCACTCTCCCAGCTCTACCGCATGCGAGGCAAGTAAGAGTTCCACCACTGAGCTGTAGCACAGCTTAGTCTTTGGCTCTTGCTATTATAGCAAAATGAGCATGAGCTCACTGCCCCCTCCCCCGTATTGTTACATTCTGCAGACATTTGTTGGCCTCAGATGGCCAGTATAGCATGAGGTGAGAGATGACCATAGCTTTGAAGTTCTGTGAGACAAAAGAAGAATTTGCTTTAACTGTGATAAGGAAGTTAGGAAAAGATGAGGCCTGAGGATACCTGGGGAAGATTATCGGAACTTCCTGGAGGTGCTTGTAATTTACATGCCTAATGTCAGTGCACATCTCTGTGCCCTACTATAAAATCTCTTTGTAACTGGGGTTCGGGCCAATGCTTCATTTATGGTCGGGCTCGGAAGGGGCCCGGGTGTAAAATTAAAACTCCCCTCTCCTCTCGCTGCAAAGGCTTTGTCTATCACTGAGTATTTCTACAACAATGCTACACAGCATGGAACCTGCACAGGGCTGGGGAACAATAAATGCTAGTATGGACCCTTAACTTGTGTGCACACCAGGCCAGGGAGGCACTGTGGATGGAAGACAGACAGCCCTTGCCTGGAGAGGGCTACAGCAAAGCTGAAGTAAGACCAGCACAGAGGAACAGGAATTAAATCCATGACAAAAAACACCAGTCAGCACAGCAGGCTGAAAATGTTCCGTGTAGAAGAGCCACTCAGACTAGCAAAGAGAGGGCAATGCCCAAACACCACACAGGTCATATGCAGGTACTCCAGGGGAAGTGCCTCTTTGGCCTCGGCCTTCAAGCATAGCCAAGCACAGACATTGTACGTTACAGTAATGCCTCTAATCCGTGACTTCACTTTCCAAGGTTTCAATGGCCAAAAATATTAAATGAAAAATTCCATAAATTAACAATTCACTTGTTAATAATAATTGTTCATTTGTTAATAATTTTTACCATGGCATACTGCTGTAATTGCTGTATGTTATTAAAGTGGTTAAATTCTTACTGTGTTTAGTTTGTAAATTAAATTTTATTATAGGCATGTAAGTAGGTATAGGAAAAAAAAGCTTCTGTATTACTACTACCGTCAGTTTCAAGCAACTACTAGGGGACCTGGAGCATACCATGTGGATAAGGGGAGGCACTGTACTCAGAGGCAGGTATGTCTCTCTGGCTCTGGTACTTAGCCCAGGATATAGCAAATACTACATGTTCTTTTTTATTATTTATTTATTTTGGTTTTTCAAGGTAGTCTCACTCTAGCCCAGGCTTATCTAGAACTCACTCTGTAGTCCCCAAACTCACAGCAAGCCTCCCACCTGTCTCCTGAGTGCTGGGATTAAAGGTGTGTCACCTCACCTAGCCATGCTCTTTTGTTAAAGAAAATCTCAAATACCTTTAATTGGTGGATGTGTCTTCTCATAATATAGAAGGCTGAAATGATGGAGAGACTCATGCACATAACACTGCGACTTTACCACCGACAGCAGACGAGGAATAGCTTCTGCACTCAGCTATGGCAGGACAGACAGCAGGACCAGGATAGTGCTCAGCCATTCCATTAAGGAAAAAAGATGGTGGGGGTGCACTGAAGCAGGAAGATCACAAATACAAAGCCACCTTGTGGGTCTTTTAATTATTTATTTATTTTTGGTTTTTCGAGGTAGGGTCTCACTCTAGCCCAGGCTGACCTAGAAAAGAAAAACCTTAGAATTCACTACGTAGTCTCAGGCTGGCCTTGAACTCATGGTGATCCTCCTACTTCTGCCTCCCGAGTGCTTGAATTAAAGGCATGTGCCACCACGCCTGGCTTTTTTTTTTTTTCTTTCACCTTGTGGGTCTTAATGAGACCCGGTTCAAAAAGATAGTTGATGGCAGGCAAGAGGCACTAGGTTCAGTCACCAGCACCATTAAAGATAGAGAGGAAGGAAGGAAGGACAAACTGGGGGCTAGAGAGGGCTCGAGATGGCTCAGCAGTTAAGGAGCTTGCCTGCAAAGCCTAATGACTCAGATTCAATTCCCCAGCATCCACGTAAAGCCAGGTGCAAACATCCATGTGGAATTTGCTTGCAGATGCTAGAAGCCATAGACCACCCCTAACCATTCTCTCTCTCCTTGAAAATAAACAAATAATTTTTTTTAAAAATTGCAATGCTGGGCTGGAGAGATTGCTCAGTGGTTAAGGCGCTTGCCTACACAGCCTAACAACCCGAGTTGGATTGCCCAGTACCCACGTAAAGCCAGATGTACAAGGTGGCAGGCACACACATCTGGAGTTCATTTGCAGTGACTGGAGACCCTGGCGTGCCCATTCTTTCTCTTTCTTTCTCTGTCTCACTCTATGCTTGCAAATAAATTTAAAAAAAATTTAAACTATGATGCTAAAAAAAAAAAACTGATCGAAAGAGTGTCTCAAGTCTGAAGTTGCCCTTTCTGTTTTGAGGAGTTTCGCTCTATAGCACAGGCTAGCCTTGACCTCATAGTAATTCTCCTGCCTCAGCCTCCCAAGTGATGGAGATTATAGGTATGAGCCAACATGCTTGGATCTAGACTTGATTTTGACCTGAAAATTCAAAAGAAAACTCTGGTTACAAAGTAAACTGACAACCAGGGCAATCGCTCAGTAGGTCAAGTGCACTCACACAGCAATGCCAGGTGGGCAATCCCAAAGCCTGGGAGGCCACCCTGAGACTACACAGTGATTGTGAATCCAGGTCAGCCTGGGCTAGAACAAGGGGGGAAAAGAGGGAGGGAAGAAAAGAAAAACCTTAGAATAAACAAGAAAGTAAAAGACCTTTATAACTAAAAATGTAAACCACTCAGGAAAGAAACAGAAGAAGACACCAGTGGATGACCGTGAACAGGAAGGATCAATATTGTGAAAAAGGCTATCATACCAAAAACCATCTACAGATTCAATAAAATCACCATCAAAATCTCAACATCATTCTTCACAAAAATAGAAAAGAATCTTAAAATTCATTTGCAAACACAAAAGGCCTCGAATAGTCAAAGCCAAAATAATGCTGGGGTTGGGGAGGTTGCTCAGTGGTTAAAGGTGCTTGCTTACAAAGCCTGATGGCCCCGGTTTGATTTCCCAGTGCCCATGTAAAGCCAGATGCACAAAAAGGAATTGCATCTGGAATTCATTTGCACAGTAGGAGGTTCTGGCATGCCCATACACATATACACTCTTTCTGCAATAAATAAATAAATAGTACCTTGAAAAATAATGCCACAGCTATTACTATAATTAATTTCAAGTTATATTACAGAACTATAGTAAGGAGAACAGCATGGTACTGACACATAAACAGATATGTACATTAATGGAACATGATAGAAAACACATCGAGGGCTGGAGAGATGGCTCAGCAGTTAAGGCACTTGCCTCCAATGCCTAGGGCCCTGGGTTCAATTCCCTAGTACCCACATGAGCCAGACCCACAAGGTGGTGGCCCTGGTGCTCTCTCTTTCTCTCTATCTCTATCTCTCTGCTTGAAAATGGTTAAATAAAGTATTAATAACAAACAAACAAAAAGAAAGAAACCAGAACTACTTTAAAAAAGAAGACACATGTAGCTACAGCCATCTGATTTTTGATAAAGATGTTAAAAATACATATGGAGGGCTCAGCGGTTAAGGCACTTGCCTCCCGTGCCTAAGGCCCTGGGTTCAATTCCCCAGCACCCACATAAGACAGACCCACAAGGTGGTGGCCCTGGTGCGCTCTCTCTCTCTCTCTCTCTCTCTCTCTCTCTCTCTCTCTCTCTATCTATCTCTCTGTTTGAAAATTAATAAATAAAATATTTTTTTTAAATGGAGACGGGCATGGAAGGCAGAGAGGTAGGAGGATCGCCAAAAGTTTGAGGCCACCTGAAATTATACAGTAAATTCCAGGTCAGCCTGGGCTAGAGTGAGACCCTACCTCAGGAGAAAAACACACATTGGAAAAAAGAAAATCTTTGTTAAGAATGCTGGGAAAACTCGTTATCTAAATGTAGATAGATCCTTTTCTCTCATCCTGCATACAAATCAACTCCAAATGAATCAAAGACCTTAACATAAGACCTGAAACTCTAAAACTGTTGGAGGAAAAAGTAGGGAAAACACTTTAAGATAAAGGCACAGTTAAGAACTTTTTTTCAGTCACTCGGGAAGCAAGGCCAACAATTGGCAAATGGGACCTCATGAAATTAAAAAGCTTCTGTAAACAAAGCAGTTAATAAAGTGGAAAGACAGTTTCCAAAATGGGAGAAAACTCTTGGCAACCATGTATCTGACAATCTACAGTAGTTTAAAAAACTCAAAACAAACAAGAAAATAAACTACCCAACAACAAAAAAATAGGCTAATACACCACTGAGTTCTCAAAAGAGAAATACAAATGGCCAATAATTATCTTGTCAACATCTTTAGCCATCAAGGAAATGCAAAATAAAAGAACTCTGAGTTTCCATGTCATCCCCATCAGAATGGCATCAAGAAAACAAATAGCAACGGAACGCAGGCAAGGCTGTGTAGAGAGGGAGCCCTTGTTCACTGGTGGTGGGGGTTTAACTGGTGCATGTGGCCACTATGGAAATCAGTGTGCATTTCCCAAAAAGCTAGAAATAGGGCTGGAGAGATGGCTCCATGGTTAAAGGTACTTGCTTGCAAAGACTGAAGGCCTAGGTCCTCCTGTTCCCCAGCACCCATGTAAAGCCAGATGCACAAAGTAACTCACACATCTGGAGTTCATTTGCAGGGGCTGGAGGCCCTGGCACACCCATACTCACTCTCTCTGTGTCTGCCTCTTTCTCTCTGTCTCTCTCTCAAATAAATAAAGAAAATATTTTTAGGCTAGAAATTAGAGCTAACATATGACCCAGCTATTCCACTCCTGGGAATATACCCAAAGGACTATTTATTCTATGAAAAAGATATTTGCACATCTTTGTTTTTTGCTTTTCTATTCACAATAGCTAGAAAATGGAATCGACCTAGATGCCCACCAACAGATGAATGGATAATAAAAATGTATTACATATGTACAAAAGAGTTTTATTCAGCTATAAATAAAATTATGAAATTTGCAGGAAAACGAATGGAGCTGGAAATTATATTAAGTGATACAACCCAGACTCAGAAAACAAAACTGCATGCTTTCTCTCACATGCAGATCCTAGATTCTAATTCTTATGTGTGTACATTTATGTAGAAGTGAGGATGTGTAGAAGCCAAGAAACTAGAAAGGGGTCATGAAAGGTGAGGGCAGGCTTTAAGGGAGGGGAGAATAACTGACTACATGACGTGCAAGTGGGAGAGAAAATCAGGGGTGGAAGAATAGAAGCCGAAATGAGGGGGGCAGGAAGATGGGGAGAGAACAGGGTGAGAAGGTCAACCAAAACTAAGTGTGCATGAAAATGTGACAAGGACACCTGCTAACTATAAGTTAATTAAAATCAGGAACAGTTGAGGCACAGAATCAACACCTGAATGCCAGATCATGGGTTCTTTAACTCACTGGAAACCCTACAGACCGACACACAGAGAATAAGAGAGTGATTCAGGGATCACCGTTCTTCATTCTACAAGTGTTATCAAGGGTACCTGACCCTGAAATCTTTGATTGACCCTAAAGAGTAAAGGACTATTTAGCCCCCAGGCTGGTTGTGTGTCTTCTCTTTAAGAAAAATCCCAATACAAGGGTGGGACTTCTAGACTAAGTACTGCCTGACAACAAACTCAGTGCAGAATTTTTAGGACCAGCTCTGAGAGGTCCCCACATCCCAATAATATTCTTAGACCATTTTACATCTTATGCCTAAAATAGCTTTTAAAGTTAGAAACCTGGGGCTGGGAATCAGTAGTAGAGCACTTAGCTAGCTAGCATGCATAAGGCCCTGAAGTCAACCCCCAGCACTGAAGGGGAAAACAAAAAGCCAGGAGCAACATGGTGGTATACACCTGTAATGGCAGCATTTGGGATGGTGAGGCAAAAGGATTTCAAGTCTGAGAAGAGCTTGGGTTCCATCATAAGGAGACTCCAAGTCAAAGCCTGTTGATGTGTAATGAAAAATGCACCTACTAGGGCTTAGGAGCTAGCTCCATTGGCAAAGATCTTACCTTACAAGCATGAGGACCTCTGTTCAATCCCCAGAAAAAGTCTGGCAGGCCACACTTATAATCCCAGCACTGGAGAGGTAAAGATATGTAGATCCCTGGGGCTCACTAGCTAGCCAGTCTAGCATACTGTTGAGTGAGAAACCCTGTCTCAAACAGTAAGGTGGGCTCAAGAGAGCTGGGCAAGCACAAGGACCTGAGAGGAGCTGGTCACTGAGGCTTGCTCATAGCCTGACTAAAACTAGCAGCTCCAAGCTCAGAAGAGCAATAGAGGCTCCTCCTCTGGCATGCATACAGAGCAAATGCACCTCCATGCACGCGCATACCCACACACTACATACAGTAATGGCTAGGCCAGACCCAGGCCCAGGCTCAAGGTGAAGGTCAGAGAAGACAGCATGCTTCAGTGGAAGGGAAGCACAGCTCTGTCCAGAGGGGCAGTAAAGCTAGTCTCTACAGATCTGTATCTGCTGCCTCTCACACAACACTACCTGACTAGGGTGCAACAAATCCTCATGCACAAACCATGACGAAGAACTCCCTGTGCTGATCCTGGTATCCCAACACTGCCTCGCCAAAGAGCAACTGGTCTCCAGCACTCTCTGCCCCTTCACAGATTTACTTTTTGTTTTTTAAGAAAAATTAAGTAGAACTTACCAAAGGAAAAATGACCTTTCCTCGCACAGAGACCTAAGTAACAAGCATAACACGGGCGGACACCCCATCTCGGGATTTAGTGGGTTTTCTAGAGGAATTGGATCTCTGCCTGCTCTACCTGTTTGTTCTAGTGACAAGTACACAAGAGCTTTCATGCCCATGGGAGAATCAGGAATTTGAGGCCACCTTGGCTACATAGTGAGGTGGGCCAGACTCCAAACCTAACACAGTGGTGGACCCACGGACAATCTCCAGACACAAGTCTCCAGAACGAGGTCTGTGTTTCCTTATTTCTTGACTTTTTTCCCTCCACTGTTTTTATTTGTTTTGGTTTGGTTTTTCGAGGTAGGGTCTCGCTCTAGTCCAGGCTGACCTGGAATTCACTATGTAGTCTCAGGGTGGCCTTGAACTCACAGCGATCCTCCTACCTCTGCCTCCAGAGTGCGCCACCACGCCCAGCTCTACCTCCACTGTTTTTCTATTTTCGTTTTAAGCCCCAAAGGGACTATAAACCCACAGGAAAAGTTATCTTCCCTGGAAAAAAAAAACCCATGGCCTCTTTATTCCTTGAGTTAGAATGGATGAATCGACAATCTCTGCCCCTAGCTAGATGGGACACCTCCCCACTTTCAGGAACAAACCTTGACCACCACCTTCCAGCACATGGCCTCCATTACCCAGCCTAGCCAGGAAGCTGGTGAGTGAACCCTTCACCCACTGTTCCAGAGAAAGGACACAAAAACACACCCTGGGAGGGACGTGATGGCCACCCACAAGGGACCCACACAATGATCCACACTGGCATTGAACCTACCTCATTCTCCATGGAATGCCCCATTACACACTCAGTTTGAGGAGTTGTTTCTTTGGAATAATTCTGGTTTCTCACCCTCTGACGATAGTTACTATGCATTTTCTATTCTCTTCTTAGCTTGTTGAAAAATATGGTCAGATGCTAGCCCTCCCTCTGAAAAAAGCACAACTGCACAGGAAGACCAGAAACCACAGCTTCCTTCTACAAACCCACTGAAGTTGTTTAGTTTGTTTTTAAAAAAAAAAAAAAAAAGGCAGCAGCCAGAACTTTTAATGAACTCCAAGCAGACTTCAGGCACACAAAGTGAACCTGCAAACCATTCTACTGCTCACAGCACGCAAACCCCACAGGCAGCCTGGCTGCATTGTCATCCAACCCTCTACAACTTCAAAGGCCAAAGCTAAATGAGCAGAGTCCTCAGAGGCATGTGGACAGGACAAGACTAGAACAGACCACTTGTCTTTCACCACTTAACACAGCAGCAAGATGTATTTCCAGGTGGGCGTGGTCAGGACACACCTGTCTTAAGATGTTCAGCCTACAGCTGCTTCTATTGGGCAGCAGGACTCGTGAACTTGAAACTAAGCACACTCATTTTAATTTCTTTACATTTCCTCACTTAGAAAGAATCAGATTTGTTGATGGGAAAGACCCTTGTAGCTGAATATTCCAGAATGGGACTTGGGAAATGGCTCAGTGATTAAAAGTGATTGCATGTTCCCTAGTATGAAAAGACATACAGGGTGACACATGTATCTGGAGTTTGTCTGCAGCAAGAAACCCTGGTGCTACAATTCATTCACTTTCTTTCATTCACACACATAAAAATAAATTATTTTTAAAAAACTTATAAAAGCCAGGCATGATGGTGCAGCCCTTTAATCCCAGCATTTTGAAGGTAGGATTGCCATAAGGCCAGCCTGGACTACAGAGTGAGTTCCAGGTCAGCCTGGGCTGGAGTGAGACCCTACCTCAAAATAACCAAATGAATAAATAAATAGCTTGCAAAAATATTCCAGAATTGTTTGCAAACATGATGAGTTAATGTTCTAATTTATATATATATATATATATATATATATATATATATCACCTACATCAATTAAGCAAAAACACCCAACACAAATCCAGTGGGGGGGTATCTCATGGAATTTATTGATTTTACTGAGAATGAAAAGAACAGAATGGTTGTACAGATACATTTTGCACCATCATAAAGCCAAAAATCTATTAAGTCAAATAAGTAAGGAACCATATTGAAACTATTTATTCTTGGTTGAACTAAATCAAAGGGCTAACTTTCAACATTTTTGCCTAAAATATACCAATCTCACCAGGCATGGTGGCATAAACCTTTAATCCCAGCACTTAGAAGGCAGAGGTAGGAGAAGGATCACCATGAGTTGTGGCCACCCTGAGACTACATAGTGAATTCCAGGTCAGCCTGGGCTAGAGGGAGACCCTGCCTCAAAAAAAAAAAAAAAAAAAAAAAAAGCCAATCTCACTGGACGTGATGGTGCACACCTTCAATTCCAGCACTCAGGAGGCTGAGGTAGGATGATCACTGTGAGTTTGAGTCCAGACTGGGATTACAGAGTGAGTTCAGGTCAGCCTGGGCTAGAGTAAGAACCTTCCTTAAAATTAAAAATAAATAAATAAATAAATAAAAGCCAATGGTTTTGCTTCATTGACCTGTAGCAAATAAAATTTAATATTTCTTGGTTCTGGAAAGATTACTTCAGAATAATTTTGTCCTTCAATTACACTCCTGTATGCTTTAAACTTAGCACAGAAAAGTGAGAAAGCAGTCCTAAAGCTACATTTGTATTAGTCAGTACATGCGTCTAACTGGCCTGTCACTTTATCTCTTTAAAACCAGAAAGAATAAACACAGTCTTGGGCTTCTTTCTCACGTTGCCTCTCCAGGGTGGGACCAGGCGACTCCAGCCTCTAAGACAGGCTCACAAAGAAAGAAGAAACTCCGTGAGAAACACAGAAAGCTGCCAGGAGGCCACACTACTCCAGCTAGCACAGGGGCACCCTACCAGGGAAATACACATGATGTAGTTTGGATTAGATGCCCCCATAGACTCATGTGTTGTGGTTCCCCAGCTGGGAGGTGTGTGGTTTCGGGCAAGCTTAGGGTCATTACAGCCAGCTCGCCCTTGCCAGGGCTCACGTCACAGTGTTGCTATAGCAGGAAGGGATGTGCAGCCTCTGCTTGTGCTGTGCTTCCCCCTGCCGTCCAGTGGAGACTGTAAACCAAAACAAACAATTTCCTCCCATCAGCTTTGTCCCAGCAACACAACTACAACAGATGGCTACAAAAGAAAGCATGAGCTCCAAACAATGACCATCTGAAAGACTAGGGAGCAAGATCAAGTTCAGCCTGATTGAGTTCCAGGTTAGCCTGGGCTAGAATGAGACCCTACCTCAAAATCAAAATACAAAAAACTGGGATCAATGAAATAAGTGGGAGCTTATTTTAAACTCCATGAAATGCTAGTCTCCCTAAATTTTCCATTCTTTCCATTCTGAGCAATAGGATCCTATTATTAAAATTATGGTTAATTACGACATTAAGTTGTTTGAGGTAGGATCTCACTCTAGCTCAGGCTGACCAGGAATTCACTATGTACCACAAACTCACACAGAATTACTTTAAAGGGATTAAAGGAATTACTTTAATCCTGAATAAACTTTGATCCTCTACCCGATGGAGGTTATCTTCTCTAATATAACATCAACACCTTTGTATTGCCCACTGGCCTAGAAAACCTTAAGTATTTTTCATCTGTCTTTACAGGAAGAATGCTGAGGGTTAATTCTGATTGTCAACAGACTGGACTGAGAACATGTAGGAGACTGTAAAGCACCCTTCTGGGTGTGTCTGTGATGGCATTCCTAGAAGGATGGAACTGGGAGGGGTGGAAAGCTGGAGGTAGGCTTAGATGGAGGAAGAGGGTCAATGGGGACATGACCTTGGGAGTTATCTCCAATCCTGGCCAATTCTTTTTTTTTTTTTCTTTTTTTTGTGAGGGTTTCTTTTTCATTTTGTTTTGTTTTTGTTTGTTTTTTTTCTGAGTTTCCCCAGGCAAACCAAAAAATTAAAAAAATAAAGAGCTCTATATATAACTCTAAAATTCAAAATGAGTCTAGGAGCCAGGTGTGGTAGCATGCTTGCGATCCTAGCACTTAGTAGGCAGAAGCAAGAGGATCAGGAGTTCAAAGACAGCCTGAGCTAGCTGAGGCCAGACTAGGCTACATGACACACTGTTCTCAAAGCCTAGTAAGATTTTATTTGAGATAGGGTCTCACTCTAGCCCAGGCTGACCTCAAACTCAAGACAATCCTCCTATATCAGCCTTTCCAATGTGGGGATTAAAAGTGTGAGCCATCAAAGGCTGAAGAGATAGTTCAATGGTTAAAAGCATTTGCTCAAAAAGCCTGATGGCCCAGGTTCGATTCCCTAGTACCCATGTAAAGGTCAGATGCACGAGGTAGTCTGGATTTTGTTTTCAAGTGTCAGGAAGCCCTAGCACTTCCATTCTCTTTCTCTCTCAAAATAAATAAATAAATAAATAAATAAATAAATAAATAAATACTTAGAAAAATAAAAAGTATGAGCCACCAAACCCGGCTTTATTAGGATTTATTATTTTTTTTTGGGGGGGGGTGGTTCAAGGTAAGGTCTCACTCTAGCTCAGGCTGACCTGGAATTCACTATGTAGTCTCAGGGTGGCCTCTAACTATTGGTCCTCCTACCTCTGCCTCCAAGTGTTGGGATTAAAGGCCAGCACACTCGGGTAGGATTTTTTTTTTTAATTATTTTTCCCCCTTCTTTTAAAATAGAGTCTCTAGCCTGGGTTAGCCTCAAACTGTATATGCAACTGATGATGACCATGAACTTATGACCCTTCTATCTCTATCTCCTGAATGCTGGCCTTACAAGTATGTACCAAAACAGAGGGAGGGGGGTCTGGGCCTCTTGCTGCTACAAATGAATGCCAGACACTTGTGATACTTTTTGCATCCAGCTTTACACGGTGGCTTGAGAATTGCGCCTGGGCAACAAGCTTTGCAAATAAGTGCCTTTAATCACTAAGCCATCTTCTCAGCCCCCTCTTTTAAATTCTTATCCTAGGGCTGGAGAGATGGCTAAGTGGATAAGGTACTTGCCTGCAGAGCCTAATAACCTGATTCCCTATGCCTACATTAAGCCAGATGCACTAAGTGGCACATGTATCTGGAGTCTGCTTGCAGTGGCTGGAGGCCCTGGTGTGCCCATTCTCTGTCTTGTCCTCTCTCTCTCTCTCTCTCTCTCTCTCTCTCTCTCTCTCTCTCTGCTTGCAAATAAATAAAAATTAAACCCTTGTCATAAAAATGATTACTACCTATAAGATTCACTTGCATGCCCTGCTAACAGCCAGCCATGAGTCAGTTTGAAAATTCTTCCCAACTTGTCTTTAGCTTCCACTCATATCCTGCAACCCCCCTTGTGGCCACCACAGGAAGCATCACTCAGCCTTCCTCCTCTGCCCTTACCCCTCCTCCTCGGCTCTCCTTCATCCCATTTCTCCTCTTCAATTTTACAGCCAGTTTGCGAAAGCCCAGAGGACAGGGAAAAGGTGCCTGGATGCACAACTTGAACTGCCTGACCCACACTCTCTTTCAGCTTCATATGTGCTCAGAGACCCCAGCAGTGAGAAAATTACAAAGGGCAGCGACAGCTCCCCACAAAGGTCTTTTACAAAGCAATCATTAATCATGACACCAAGTTAAAGTCAGTATGCACACAAATACAAGTGTACATACAAGTACAAGAAAGAAATATGAAATTTTTTCTAGTAGTCAGGCTTTTGTCATTTTTCACTGAAAATACTTCGCTATTTTCTTTTTATGAAATGAAGAGATGGGCTGGAGAGATGGCTCGGAGGTTAAGGCACTTGCCTCCAGTGCCCAAGGCCCCCAGTTCAATTCCCCAGGACCACATATGCCAGACCCACGAGGTGGTGGCCCTGGTGCATTCTCTCTCTCTCTCTCTCTCTCTCTCTCTCTCTCTCTCTCTCTCTCTCTCTGTATCTCTCTGCTTGAAAAATGAATAAATATTAAAAAAAAAAAAGAAATGAACAGTTGATTAAGGTTTCAACAGATGTCAACCCAGGAGGGTAGGAAAGGACAGTAAGCACCGAGTGTGGGTACACGCTCTAGGGGGTCTCTCAACTGCCAGTACCAACTGTCAGAAAGATTGGCTTTCTTACAATCTTTTGCTGTTTTTCCTTTTTCTTATTTTATTTGTTTGCAAGCAAAGAGAGAGGAGAAAAGGGCATGCCAGGGCCTCTGGCCACTGCAAACAAATTCCAGATGCATGTGCCATTATGCATCTGGCTTTACGTGGGTACTGGAAAATCAAGCATAGGTCTTTTAAGTTTTGCAGGCAAGTGCCTTTACTGCTGAGCAGATCCATCTCTCCAGCCCTGTTTTTCTTTCTTTCTTTTTTGGTTTTGTTTTGTTTTTCGAGGTAGGGTCTCACTCTAGCCCAGGCTGACCTGGAATTCACTATGTAGCCTCAGTATGGCCTCAACTCGTGGCAATCCTCCTACCTCTGCCTCCTGAATGCTGGGATTAAAGATGTGTGTCACCACGCCCAGCTTAATTTTGACAATTGTATATGTATTTTGATCGCATACTCCCCTTAACTCCCATGATCAAAGGGTTGTTTAAATCACTTTGGGGGGAGGTAAATAAGATCACAGTGTGTTTTCTGAGGTGCACTTGACAGGACTTGTAAGAATACAGATCATACAGGCATGGTGATGTACACCTTTAGTCCCAGCACTATGAAACCCTGCCTCAAAAAAGAGACAAAAGAGAGAATATAGATCAAGAGTGTCAAAGGAATTCTTACTAGGTCACAAGGAAGTTAAGAAATGTCTAGAATTTTTTAAAAAGTAATCTCATTTGTTTTCCAAAAAATTACAGGTTTCTAGCTAAGAAAGGAATAGGTAAAACTCAAAGATCATATGCCCTTTGGTTTTGAGCATGGCTCACTGGTATTTTATTTTTTTTAAACTTAGTTTTAAATTATTTTATTTATTCATTTTCAAGCAGAGATAGAGAGAGAGAGAGAGAGAGAGAGAGAGAGAGAGAGAGAGAGAGAGAGAGAACCAGGGCCACCATCTTGTGGGTCTGGCATATGTGGGTCCTGGGGAATTGAACCCGGGGCCTTAGGCACTGGGGACAAGTGCCTGAACCGCTGAGCCCTATTTTATTTTTTAATATATATTTATTGTCCATAATGAGTTACATTATTTAGTGGGCAAACAATGAGTTGTTATCCCCAATTCCCCAATGCCCCCCTTCCCCATCCCCAATCAGCTGGATATCCTCCTCCGTGGGTCGTCTGGATCAGTCCTTGTGGCAGGGGATCATGGATAGCCTAGTACTCAGCCCGGTTCTCCTGGCCCAAGTGTGTTGTTACTGAGGGGTGCCATGCCTCTGGATAGTCTCCCCCACCACAGCTCTCACAATCTTTCTGCCCTCTCTTCCACTCAGTTCCCTGGGTCGTGGTGGGTGAGTATTAAGGCTGCTTTAATGTTGTGAGCTTAGGGGTCTGTGTACAAAATTGTTGGTTTCTGTCACCCTGGCTTATCCTGTGTTGATTGAATGGCTGGCTCACTGATATTTTAAATTCTTATTTGAAATAGCTCTATAAAAAAAGAGGTAGCTCAAGGCCACCCTGAGACTACATAGTGAATTCCAGGTCAGCCTGGACTAGAGTGAGACTCTACCTCGAAAAACCAAAAAAAAGAAAAAAAGAGGTAGGGGCTGGGCATCATGGTGCATGCCTTTAATCCCAGCACTCAGGAGGCAGGGGGAGGAGGATAATCACGGCTGTGAGTTCAAGGCCAGCCTGAGACTACAGAGTGAACTCCAGGTCAGCCTGGTCTAGAGTGAGACCCTACCTGGAAAAGCAAAAACAAAAAGAATACTATCTTGTAGTAGGCAATCTTTAAAGTGAATTTATTTTATTAGTTGTGATCCACTGTTTTACTCTCGGTCATTGAGATATTCCAGTAGACTCTGGGGCAAAGCGTTCCTTTCCTTTCGCATGTCCCTGTCTTTCTGTCATCCCTAATTTTCCTCTCTGAGACTTCATCATGAATCTTTTTGGTTTCTGGAGGTAGGGTCTCGCTCTAGTCCATTCACTATGTAGTCTCAGGGTGGCCTTGAACTCACGGTGATCCTCCTACCTTCCGAGTGCTGGAATTAAAGGTGTATGCCACCATGCCTGGCTGCAAATAAATTTTAAAAGGGGGTTTTACATTTTTTTTTGGAGTTTAACATTTTAACATAGATTTAAGCATAAACATTAATAAAGGTAGAAAGGCCATGCATTCCTTTAATCCCAGCACTTGGGAGGCAGAGGTAGGAAGATTGCTGTGAGTTAAAATCCACCCTGAGACTGCATAGTGAATTCTAGGTCATCCTGGGCTACAAGACCTCAAAAAACAAAAACAAAACAAAAAAATAATAATATAAAAACTAAGGTAGAGGTATACTTAGCACATATACCCAAGTGTGAATACAGGCTTTCCAAGTGAGACAGTTGCCTATTTTGCTATTTCCTGAAATGCAATCTTCTTTTCATTAAGAAAAAAATTTCAGGGGTTGGGGATTTAACTCAGTGGATGAGCGCTTGCCTAGCAAGCACAAGGCCCTGGGTTTAGTCCTCAACATGGCAAAAAAAAAAAAAAAAAAAAAAAAAAAAAAAAAAAAAAAAAAAAAAAAAAAAAAAAAAAAAAAAAAAAAAAAAGAAAGAAAGAAAGAAAGTTTCAGTGCTGGAGAAATGGCTCAGTGGTTAGCGTCCTTGCCTGCAAAGCCTAATGGCCCGTGTTCAATTCCCCGATTTTCCACATAAAGCCAGATGCACAGTGGCACATGCATCTGGAGTTCATTTGCAACAGCTGGAGGCCTTGGCATACCCATTCTCTCTCTCTCCCTCTATCTCTCTACTTACAAGTAAATGTATTAGTAATTTTAAAAAAGAAAAAGGTAGTTTCTATTAAAAAATTAAAGAGTTATGGAGGTAACTAAATTGGTAGAAAAATTGCCTAGCATAAATGAAGTCTGGGTTTAATCCCCAGCACCACATAAAATCCAGGCATGGTGGTGCATACCTGCAATCCTAGCACACATGCAGGTGGAGGCAAGAGCCAGAAGTTCAGGTTACCTTTGGCTACATATCTACATATACAAGTTTAAGGCCAGCCTACAATAAATGAAACCATATCTCAAAAATGAAAAATAAGAGATTGTTCAGTGGTTAAAGGCACTTGCTTGCAAAGCCTGAAGGCCGGGGTTTAATTCCCCAGTACCCATGTAAAGCCGGATGTGACCTTGCCAAAAAAACATAGTGGAAATAAAGAGGAAAATTAACAGAAGACACTCTCCTTTTTGTTCCTTTTCTTCAAAATCCACGATCCAGGGCTGGAAAAATGGCTCAGTGGATAAAGGTAGTTGTTGCAAAAGCCCAGATCTATAATGAGCTCTTTAAACCAGGATTAACTGGCCTGCTCCTCAACAAACACCCTCCCCCAGCCTCAATGTCACTGAAGACCAACACAGATCTGTGACCCCCATGGTGGTGCTCCCCAACCTAAATCCAGCATCATTTGGAACCCCAGGGCTTCCAGCTGGCATCAGTAGGCACTTCCGTAGAAATGGAGCAGGTAGCTGTTGGAAGAGGAACTTCCCAGACTACCACAGTGGGTGCTTCAGAGGAGAAGACTTCTGCACTCCTTCTGCCCACAATTTTAATTTGATCTTAGGGACAGAGAAGCCCAAGACTGAGACCAGTCAGAGGAGACAAATGTTTGGTTGCTTGTGTGTTTTGGTTTTCTTTTCTTTTTTCCCCTCTTTTCTCTTTGTCTTTTGCCTCTCTACTGAAGCATGGTCTAGATATAGTCAGGGTTGTCCTGGAACTCAATATGTAGCTTAGGTCAGTCTTGAGTTCGAGGTTGACCCCTCTAACCCAGCCTTCAGAGTGCAGGATGAGTGGGTGTGAACAGCAGCCCTAAAATCCAAACAAGATTTAAATGCTATAGTCCAAGCAATGAAGAACTTCCAATCAAGAATACTATACCCAGGGGGGAAAATGCTATACCCAGCAAAATTATCTTTCAAAATTTATAGATGGCTGGAGAGATTGCTCAGAGGTTAAAGACACTTGCTTGCAAAGCCTGACACCCAGGATTTAATTCCGCAGTTCCCTTATAAAGCACAAAGTAATGCATGCTTCTGAGCTCATTTGCAGTGACAAATAGCCCTGGTGCAACCATTTCCCCCTCCCCACCCTGCTTGCAAATATATATTTGGTTTTTCGAGGTAGGGTCTCGCTCTAGTCCAGGCTGACCTGGAATTTATTATGTAGTCTCAGGGTGGCCTTGAACTCATGGTGATCCTCCTACCTCTGCCTCCCGAGTGCTGGGATTAAAGGCGTGCGCCACCACGCCCAGCTTAAATAAAAAATTTTTTAAATATTTTATTTTATTTTATGAGAGAGAAAGAGAGAGAGAGATAGAGAGGCAGACAAGAGAATATGGGTGCACCAGGACCTCCAAGCCACTGCAAATGAACTCCAGACACATGCGCCCTCTTGTGTATCTGGCTGTATATGGGCACTGGGGAATCGAACTCTGATCCTTCTGCATTGCAAGCAAACGCCTTAGCCTCTAAGCCATCTCTTCAGCCCAAATAAAAATATTTTTAAAAAATAAAATAAACTGGGCTGGAGAGATGGCTCAGCGGTTAAGGCACTTGCTTCCAGTGCCTAAGGCCCCCAGTTCAAATCCCCAGTACCCACATAAACCAGACCCACAAGGTAGTGGCCCTGGCTCGCTCTCCCTATATATCTATCTATCTGTATCTCTCTGCTTGAAAATGAATAAATAAAATAAAATAATAAAATAAAATAAACTGGGCATGGTGGTGCACATCTCTAATCCATGCAGTGAGTTTGAGGCCACCTTAAGGCTACATAGTGAATTCCAGGTCAGCCTGGGTTACCTTGAAAAATCAAAGAAATAAATAAAAAATATGTATAAAATAATGGAGGAATAGGATAATTCATGACAAACACATTTATTTCACAGGGAAGAAGAAAAATGGCCCCATCACTGAGAACACAAAATAGGACACACTTCATGAAAGAAACAGATGAACAAAGAAATGGGAAAGATTCCATTATGCCTAACACAAAACACACACACAATTTTTTTGTTTGTTTGTTTTTTGTTTTTCCAGGTAGGGTCTCACTTTAGCCCAGGCTGACCTGGAATTCACTATGTAGTCTCAGGCTGGCCTCAAACTCACAGCCACCCTCCTACCTCTGCCTCCCAAGTGATGAGATTAAAGATGTGCACAACCATGTCCAGCTTAAATTTTTATTTTTAATCAGGCGTCTAGTAACCTTTGGTCTAGAACATTTTAATTTAGAAATGCACATATGTTACCACTTATTTGTCTAAGATCAGTCATCTGGACAGAGGGGAATGGTTCTTCCCTTAAGATTACTGTGGAAGAAGGAAATTGCATCAGTCTATTTTTCAAAATATTTTTTACTTATTTGTAAGCAGAGAGAGACAGAAGGGAGACAGAATGAGCATGCCAGGGCCTCCAGCCACCACAAACGAGCCCCAGATGCATGCGCCATCCAGCACATCTGACTTTATGTGGGCACTGGAGACTCAAACTCGGGTTGTCAGGCTCTGCAGGCAAGCTCCCCAACCACAGAGCATCTCTCTAGCCCTGGGTCAGTCTTTGAATGACCTTCAAACCTAGTTTTTGGCTGGGTATCTATTACTGTGTCTCTTAAGAGTTGACATCCCGGGCTGGAGAGATTGCTCAGCGGTTAAGGCACTTGCCTCCAGTGCCTAAGGCCCCAGGTTCAAGTCCCCAGTACCCACATAAACCAGATGCACAAGACAGTGGCCTTGGTGAGCTCTCTCTCTCTCTCTCTCTCTCTCTCTCTC
>PVHP010022324.1:0-28521 GCA_004024765.1 Zapus hudsonius
CAATGGATCAAATGTGTGTATTTCTCAGACAAACACATAGAAAATGGTTTCTTCAAAACTACCATCGTGTATCCCATTTTCATCCAAAATTCTTCCCTATGAATCGCATCCCAAGTAAAAACATTAGTTACTTTTGGGAAGTTGTGAACAAAATACTTGGGAATAATTTAAAAGGGGAAAAGATGCACTTTAGGTCATGGCTTTAGAGGGTTGGGGACATGGCCAAGTAGCCCCATGGGCTTGGGCAGGACATTTTGTGGTACCTATGGCTGAAGGAATTCCCCACCATGAGGTGAAGAAGGAGACAGAGTGAAAGAGAGAAGAGCCAGGGTAAAATTTAGGCCCTGGGGTCATGCATCCAGGAACTACTTCCTTCAAGGAGGCTCCATTGCTTAGTTTCCACAATCTTTCAGAAGAGTTTTACCAGCTGGAGACCATGAACATATATATTCGTGAGCCTGTGGGCTGGATTTCTAATTCAAGCCATCGCAAATAACTAAAGAAAACAGCACAAAATATCACCAATAAATTTAGTAGTTGTAACTACAGAATGCAATAAAATTGTTTTTTGTAGATTTCAAAGTCTAAGAAAAGAAAAATTACTAAAATAATCAACCTGTATTTGTACTAAATGTAATAGGAAAATAATCCAGAAAGTTATAAGTTTGAAAATTAAAAAAAAAACAATTTAGAAATTGATGACAAAAATTAAATACCTTTGAATCTCCTGGGCTCAGCAAAATACTTTGAGAATTAAATGGCAAACATATTAATAATTCAATAGTATTAAATAATGGCATAAATGTGAGGGAGTTGTGTGAAGAAAACCAATCAGTGCTGAAATGGGCTTGTTACTTAATCAGGGGTAATAGAATATGCTACACAACCAGTGGTACTTTTCTCCTAGGAACTCAAATAAGCTATCTGAGATCCAGAGAGAGGCACATTGGAAAGTGCATGCTGTAGATAACTTTGTAGTCATAGATATACACAAAGTAGCAAATATCAAGCCTTGATCCTTTGGACATCACTATAATCAATACTCTCACCAGAAAATGGAGAACCATTTATAATCCCCGCAAGTGCCTCCCACAGAACAAGATGAACTCCAGTCTTAAAACATAGCCTGTCCCAAGTAGACATGGAGCTTCGTGAAATAAAAACAGCAAACTTTACCACAACATAAGATCGGGGGGGGGGGAGTAATTTAATATATTTCTTCAATGACTTGTAGAAGTGAACAAAATGGTATGTTGTAATTACCTTCTTATCAAATATAATTAATAGTTTTGAGTAATGATCAAGTAATGATCAAAATCAGTGTTGTTTTCTATACTGAGAGATTTCACTTGAAATGTAAAGGCTAATCCTAATAAGGCCCACAAATCACCATTTGTGGGATTATGATCTTGTGACACTGAGCCTCAAAGTCTGATAAATGTGTATGAAAACATACAGTATATAAAAACAAAATAGTATACTTTGAAACCAATTGTGATAGAACAAAAATCAATCATATACATATCTACGTCACAAAAATTTCAATGGAAAAATCAAAACAATTTGTTAAATATTTGATATGACCAGATACTATATAATCCTAAAAATAAGCAACAGTAAGATCCTCACAGCATAAAAAACAGAACAGCAAGAAAGAGAATAATTTATCATATTTCTGTTTAGATGCTTCCAGAATTGTGTACTTTGTGTTTTCAATGCCATATACTACCTCTGAGATTTCTCTTAATGGTAACTACTTGTTAGTACCATGATGCTGACCTTCATTCTGATTTGCTTGTTTTCACCAAGCTCTTCTCAGGCATAGCTGAGTCTTTGGAAGGGCTGATGTATTCACTCATACGCACCTGCCACAACTCTATGTATGTGTTGGATTGCATGTCCAGGCTCATCACTTTTTGTTTCTTTGTTGTATGTTGTACTTTTTGTTACTTCTTGTGGTTATCCTTTTTTGAAAATTCATTGGCTTTTTTTGCTGAAAATAAAAGAAGCAACAAAATTATACCTGTGGTATTTGTGTAGGACCTGAGAGACACACAGTAGCTGCCCCTGGCAAACTGAAAGTTGTGAGACGGGTCACTGTTCACAGTGCGTGTCTGCTATATAGTGATTTGTGGCTTGTCAACAGTTTGTACTGTAAGCAATCACCCCCACCTCATAACCATGGTAAATACAGCTAAATTCATTAGGATATTGTGAATTTAATTACTTTGACATAACTAAATTTTGTAAAACATCAGAATTACATAAAAACACCATGTTTACTGTGTCTCTAAGTATACTGTGTGGTATGTGGGCATTTTTACTTTATTTCCATAAATAAACTAAATTTTCTAATTAATGTCTAAACAAGGTGCTATTGTATTCCTTAAGAAGACTTCAGTAGTATTTCTTTACTTGTGTACAGAAAAATATTGCACACACACACATTCGCAAGCACACACATACAGTTTTAATTTTTTGAAAAAGCCTTAATCTAGTTTGATGAAGAAATCAAGCTCATACTACACTACTACATCACCCTTGGCCAGCTGACATTTATCTCTAATAAAATTTATTACTATCTCCACAAGCACAAAGAAACTTTTAAACACAATTTAAAAGACTTTGACTAATAGACTGGATCAGTGCATAAGGAAGGATTCTCTGGCAGATGATGTTGAATCAAGGGTGTCTGGGCAGCAGATCTCTTAGCTTGCTTTTCAAGGAGTTGTTACCTCTGAAACATGAGAACTTTGTAAAGTGCTTTGCAAGCTCAGATGCATTCTCTGAGATGTTTCATTTCCTTTCAGCAAGACCATACATAAAATCACTCCATAAAGATGAGAGAGAAAGTGCATATGATTCCCTGCTTATCCTACATTCTGTCCCCCAGACGGCCCATCCCTATGAGCTTAGCCATTGCTTGGCAATCCCAGGCATTTGACTTGCCAATTGTTTAAAAATTGCATCTCAGAGCCAATGTACTGATCTCTATATACCCTGGAGACTCTGCACAGTTTTATTTGTCAGAGCTCTACTTTTATATTCTCTCTGCATCTTTGAATTTTTCCCTTTTGAGGGCAAATCTGTTACTCACCATCCAGGGCTGCACATAGTCCCCCTGAAGGGCTGAGGATTCATCCTCATTCAATAAGCTTCACCTAATGGAAACCACCCTCATGGCACCTGCAATCTATCTTCCTGAGAAACCACTGAATGTAGCTTTGGTGCTTATAAATCCCAATTGTGGTTAACGGTGATATAGCGCCTGCCTATCAGCCTGCTCCAGAGTCTCGGTCATAATGTGCAACCGACTCGACTGGTTTCTAAGATGAAATGAAGCAAAATGAAACCCCTGCCTCTTAACTGGGCTTGAATTTTTGTTTCCTGGAAAGAATAACAAATTAGCTAGTTCATACATTAGAAGAGCATTGTCTACAAAAAATTAGTAGGAAGACCTGGAGGCATTCATGTGCTTCACAAATCATTTGAATGTTCTATGAATCACTGAAAAGGTAATATTAAAATAACCAATGGAACAGGGAAACAGAAGAAATTAACCTTGGGGAAAAGACTGTAGGATTTTTGTTAACCATTTTGATAATTACTATAAAAAGTTTCATGAACGTAAAGGCAGACAGGCATTGTTCATTAAACAAATAAATTTATTACTATTCACAGAAGTACTATTTCGCCATACATCCATACATACAAACATACATAGGAAAAAAAGTGATCCAGAAGAATGCAGGCTTTAGCACCTTACCACAATACACTTTCTGAGACAATGGATATCGAGATTCCTTTGATGGTAGAGGCTTGTGATAGCTATTGGGTGATTTAAAGATACCACATATTTTTGGGCTAGAGAGATTGCTCAGTGGTTAAAGGCACTTTCTTGCAAAGCCTGATGACCAGGGTTCAATGTCCCAGTTCCCATATAAAGCCAGATACACTGTAGGACCCAGCCTGGCTGCATATCTGAGAGCTAAGTTTTAATATGCATCCGGATGAGAGCATGGTAGCTCATGCCTTTGTTCCTAGCACACCTGTGCCCCCCAGGAGGCAGGGGGAATGGCTGAAGGCCCTAAATCCTGTTTACAAGTGCTAATAGGTTTTACTCCTGCTGGCTGAGTTTCCATACCTGTGTTCCTGTTTACTGAGCCCCCTTTGTGTATGAGATAAGGCAATGCAACCCATCCCTAGATTGTATATAAGGTTGGATGTGAAAATAAAGTTTTGAGATCTGCTTGGACACTTCTCCCGGCTGCGTGTGATTGTCCAGCCGCCGCGCTCACCTTTCCTCGATGGAGCCAGGTCTCCTGCTGGCCAGAGAGACAGGCTCATTTAGCAGGGGGCCAGGGACCTGGCGGTAACCTGGAGAAGTACCCGACAATACACAAAGAGGCATACGCATCTGGAGTTCACTAGCAGTGGCATGAAGCCCTGGGTGTGTCTTTGTCTCTCTCTCTCTCTCTCTCTCTCTCTCTCTCTCTCTCTTTCTCTCTCTCTGTGTAGGTGCCTTTTTCACTCTCCCTCAAATAAATAAAAATATTTAGAAAAGAAATAAAGATACAACATATTTTAACACAGCAAGCACATTAGAAAATGGGGAAGGTGGTATAGTTATTGATTTTAATTCATGCTCAGGAAAGATGGAGAAATGAGCAACCTTGAGCAAAGAAATAAGTAATAATTGAATAAAAGTTTGAGGCATTACATTACCTGATTTCAAATTATACAAAACTGTCATAATCAAAATAGAATAGGTCTAAAATTCAAAGAGACATAGAAACTAATAGTATAGGCTTGAATGGATGAATTTGAGTCGATTCATATTTTAAGAAGGTGGCAGAAACAATGAGAAAAAGATATTTTCTTCAGTAAATGATGTTAGAAACATTAATGTATGCAAAAGGCTGGAAATGGTTCCTTATTTCACACTATACAGAAAAAGAAGCTCAAAGTATCTTACATAAGACCAGAAACTTTAAAATAGCTAGAAGAAAGCGTTCTTAATAATTTTATTGGTGATTTTAATATATGAACATATACTTCCATAGTGTTACCCTCCTTTGTCCCTCAGCATCTGTCCTCACTTCACTGAGGGCCATTCTCAGTGAGAATAAAGGTAATCATGAACGTACCAGTCAGTTTGTGCTGGAGGACAGTGTCCCACAGCAGATCCTTCCACTCTGAGGTTTCTATACTCTTTCTGCCCCCTAGAAGGAAACAATTTAAATAAAGTTATTGATATTGGTGTTAATAATTTTTTCTGCTTCTTATTTTAGATGTTTTGAATAGAACCCCCCAAATGCAACCAAAGCAATACAAACAAGTAGCATTACATCAAAAATAAAATAAAATAAAAATACCTTTCATATTAAGTGTGAAGGTAAGAGGAAACATTGGCAACCACACGTTTGATGATTTGATGATTTAATGAGCACAGACAGCTCAAACACCTCAGTGGCATGAAAAGAAATAAGACAAGTAGCAGGTGACAGACTTTGTCTTGGTTCCTGTCTGCAGCTACAACAAAATACTAAAACTGTGAAACTTAACAAAGAAAAGGAAGTGATTTTTCATAATTCTCCTGTATTTAAAGATACTGCATGGTTTGGGGTATTAGGTTGAATTTTTCCTCTTGTGCTAGTATAGTGAAACGTCTGTGGTGTCCCAGCGATTACGACATGCAATCCTTTCTGACCCCAACTCCAGTACAAATTCAGAAATAGCTCCCTCTGCAAGAAGGCTTCACACTACAGCAGTCTGGTCTCTGGAGTTCGCAGACTCCCTTTGATGTCCTTCTCCAAAAGCCAAACTCATATGACGCCTTCGGTTTGCTCCCCTAACTGGGCTGTAAGCCAATGGCACCTGCAAAGTTTTCCAGCAGCTGATGTTCTTGCTTGCAGTTTTCTGAGACTCTCCAATTCACACTTTCCTTTGCAAAGGTGGCAGGTTCTGCTAGCCCAGCTAGAGAGCAGGTGGTGGTTGCCACGGGAACTGTTCATGTTTATATGCTGCCTTCATAAGCTTTCCAGTCTTCAAAATCCCTTGTGCATTCTAGCTTTCTCCTAAGGCTACTTACTTCAAGAAACAGTGACCTACATGCTTTGGCTCCTCTTTGTGAACCTGGAGGCCTTACCCAGGCACCTGTCTTACAGGAGGTGCATATTTAATCAAGAGACTGCCCTCGGTAACAGAATTAATTGGGCTGGTCCTCTGCAACTCAGCTTATGGGCTTCCAGGAACTATGGGTAGGCAGGGAGCTGATATCCTGCACTCATCCTCTCCTCAGATACCTTTGGGATATCGTCTAGTGATATTTTACATATAGTTGACTCACAAATGCTATCCAAGGGCTGGAGAGATGGTTCAGTGGTTAAAGCACTTGCTTGCAAAGCCTCATGGCCTGAGTACCCTCATAAAGCCAGAAGTACAGAGTAGTATATGTATTTGGAGTATTTTTGCCATGGTTATCACCCTATCGGCCCTGGTGCACCCATTCTCTCTCTCCCTCCCCCTTCTCTCATCTTGCAAAATTAAGAATAATTTAATTTTTTTTAATTCAGAAAGAACATCCTATCCACTACTTAATTAGAAAAAAGATAAAAACTGTCCAATTCGGCTTATATGTAAAATTAAAAAACTTCAAAGTCAGGCCCAAGGATATCCTCAGTGATGTAATGAATGTTACACATGTTTAGCATGCATGAGTTCAATGCCCGATACAAACACACACACACACACACACACACACACACACACACACACACACACACACACACACACATGGTCAAATTCACAGCATGTGCCACTTTGGGTGAAAGAGGTTTTTAGGAAGTAATACCAATGCTGTGCCTAACTTTTCAAATAATAGCTATTCTGATAGCATTCTCCTGGCTGCCCTTCTCCTCTGGACTCTTGAAATCAGCACCACAACTGTCAACCATACTATTGTATTTCACTATGGATGCTCTCTACAGCCATTGCAACTTATTGTCCTCATCTGCTTTTTAATGGAATTTTTTAACGTTATACTTTTTCTTCTAGAAAAGACAAGGCAGCTCCAGTTTGTGAATGTCCTCTTGAAGATGTGCCTGAATTCTTCCGAGGACTTCAAGATTTTTTTTACATGTGCTATATTTATTCTCAGCTTTACACTCTAAGAAATATAAGAAAATTTTATTCCCAGCTTTACACTCTAAGAAATATAAATTTAGACCCAATATGCATGTCTGTTACTAGCTTCTGCATATCATTTTTTAAAAATATATTTTTTTACCTAATGCCTCAAACTCAAGTAAATCTTTAATAGTAGTAAAATTCTCGCAGTCCTGAGCAGTATCTCTCTAGAGTATTATCACTGCTTGGGCAGCCCTGGTGGTCCCGGTTAAGGAAACCTAATATAATCAAGATCTAAGTTGTCACACTGGAAACTGAAATTCTAGCTTCAAGAACTAGAAGGTACTACCTGGGAAAAAAATCCCACCACATCAAGTAACTACCTTTAAAAACCTAAGCTACCCACACTACCCTGAGATTCCTCCCCTTCAGTAAGAAATACCCATCTGCCTGGTCTCACAAGCTGCATTCCTCCTTTAAGGACAGAAATAAATGTCAGACTAGTAGCACTTTATCTACTCAAAGGTTCTGAATATTTAAGAACTACAGCCCAGAAAATTTGGTAACTTCATAAAAAGCCCAAACAGAGTGATTTTCTGCTAAAATCAATCATAAAACTGAACCCCGATTTCCTAACTGCATTAGAATTTCCTAAAAACACAGAAAAGTGTCCCAAGACATAATAGCATATCATCCCTCATTCCAAGAAACTAGAGAATCACATATAAATGTGAAGAGAAAATCTCTGGATACCAACCCTGAGATGAATCAGATGTTAAAGTTTTCTAAAAATGATTATATTTCAATAATAATTGCAAATCCTGCTGAAACAAATTTTAAAAAAGAATAGATACTCTTACCCAAGGAATAGAAGTTACTAAAAATAATTAGTTCAACATTTTAGGACTAAAAATATAATGATGAAAAAGTTTGCTCTCAGTGCAATAATGTAGTAAAGAAAAATGATAGGACCAGTAAAGTTGAAGACAGATCAAGAGAATTCTGCACATATATGGAAAACACAGAAAAGAGATACTTTATGAAGTTTAGGGGAGCCTCAAGGATCTATGAGACAAGAAAAGTTCAAATATTCATATGATAAGAATCCAAGCAGAAGACAAGGAGGAGTAGAGAAATGAGAACATGATAAACAGCAATAAAGAGAACGCAAACAATGCAACAGAAGAATTAAACTCTAACACATCTAATTAAGGATTAAGCATAAATGGCATGAAAGCATCCATCAAAGACAGAGAGTAACAAAATGTACATTAAAAACAACCAAAGTCTGGATAGATTGCTCAGTGGTGAAGGCATTTGCCTGCGAAGCCTAACAACCCAGGTTTGATTCCTCAGTCAAAGCAAGATGCACAAAGTGGTGCATGCATCTGGAGTTTGTTTGCTGAGGCTGGATGCCTTGGAGCGCTCTCTCTCTCTCTCTCTCTCTCTCTCTCTCTCTCTCTCTCTCTCTCTCTCTCTCTCTCTCATCTTTCTCTCTGCTTGCAAATAAATAAATAACATATGAAAAATTTAAATAGCCAAATCCATTCTGCTCATACATTTAATTATTTATTATTTAATTCCTAATTAGAAGCACATTCCTCCAGGTTCAATCATTTTCTAAGTCCCTGATACCTCAGCATACATCGAGGAGGTTATTCCTCTGGGTATTACGATATATTATTCTGTCTCATTGCCAGATCATGAACAAAAAGAACTAAGAGAAATTTTGTGTCCTTAAAGTGTAGGAAGACATAGAGCATCAATTTATTAAAATAAATTATCCATTTTATGCATATGCAACAAAAAAATTTTAAAGGGACTTTTCTGTCATTTACATTTAGTCATGCTTTCTTAACATAATACAACTAGGGGGGATTTTCTTTCAGTTTATTTAATAAAAGGACTACTAAACCAGGCGTGATAACACATACCTCAATCCCTGTCCCTGGGGATGTAGTCTGGACAATTGAGACTTGGTTACATGAGGCTCTATCAACAAAAGGAAAAATAATCCCATTAGGAAGATGCATAGATAATCCTCTGGAAATTGTTTGCCTCCCTAGATACTTAGGGCAGCAGTTACCTTCTTGTTTCTGGGACTCAACCGGGAGCAGTTTATGGCGGGAAAAGGACTACGTCAGTTTACAGATTTGAGGGGAAGTTTCATCATGTTGGGGAAAGCAGGACAGGGGTCATCAGCCATGTGGGCTTCACATCCACAGCAGCAGGCAGGAAGTAGTCTGACTACTTGGCTTGGGGGTGGGCTATATTACCAAAAGCCTGCCCCCTAGTGAAATATATCTCCTCCAGTAAGGCCTTCTAACTTTCGCAAATTGTTGCCAGCAGGATATCAAGTATTCACAAAGCAAGCTCCTATGGTGAGGGTGGGGAGTACTTCATCCAAACCACCACACTTGGTATAGCTAGTGAGTAAATTCTGGCCAATGGGAAGTCAGCAGCAATGGTATGTGTATCTTTAACATTGAGACTCTGGAAAGAAATGTACAAGTGTGGTCCACTTTCCCTCTTCCCCTGACTGAGAGGTAAATCATGTTAAAATTCAGAGATAACTAAGTTAACCTAAATGGCAACATCTTGCAAAACCCTAATATCACAATGAGGACACTGACATTGGTTGATAGTCCAGATAAAGACCAATTATTTCCATTACTATTGGGATCCTTCCTAATTCTCCCAAAGTGGTCACACACATTTGCTCCCCACCCCTTTCTTAATTCCTAGAAATCACTCAGTTTTTTTTTTTAGGATTTTTCTTTTCATCTTCTGAATTTTAGAGAAATTGAATCACACAGTACTTACACTTTTGTACTTAGCTTTCTCTTTTCAACACCACTTGCTAAGTTGTGGCCAAGTCATTAATTTTTCCCTTTTTATCACTGAATATGAATAGCCATCTAGGCATTGATTGCACCACAGCTAAATTCAGCTCATGAAGGACATTAGGGTTGCTCACAGTGGATGATGTGCTTTGAAAATCAGCTAGGAACATAGTTTTGTTTGAATATATCCTGAAGTCTTTTGTAAATGTTCAGCACAGTTGTTATGATAGATGCATGTTTACTTTATGAGAACCTGTCAAACTCTTTTCTAAATGCCTGATCTATTTTACAAGCCTACTGGCATTATACAATGTTGCATCTGAACCATCTCCAGCACTTGCTGGTTACCATTATTTATTTTAGCCCTTGTGATCACATTATGGGTTTAATTTAAAAATCTTAGCACATTTTTATGTGCCATATGTCTCAGTGGCTCAGCTGATTTTTTCTGGTCTCCATTCTCTTTGTTGTTCAGATGAGGGCTTTCTTTCTTGCAGTTTATTTATTGATTGTTTTCACTTCTTTCCTCTTGATTCTTCAATGAGCCCACCTACTGGACTCTTTGTTTTGAATTGTTTTCCTACTCATTTGGTTCTATTTGATACCTTGCATTTCTTTACTGAGATTCTGTTTTCTCATGTGCATGTGTACTATGGAGTGTGTGTGTGTGTGTGTGTGTGTGTGTGTGTGTGTGTGTGTATACATGCATGTACCCATGGTCCCACATGTGGGGGCCAGGGAAAAAGGTTGGATAATGTTAGGTGTCTTCCTCTATCACTCATCAGCATGTGTACTATGGGGGGTGTTGTGGGGTATGTGTACATGTGTGTGTATGTGTGTGTGTGTGTGTGTGTGTGTGTGTATAGATTCATGGACCCATGGACGCACATATGGAGGCCAGGGGATAATGTTAGATGTCTTCTTCTAATACTCTTCACCATGTCTCCTTGATTCTCTCTCTGGATCCAAAGCAGTTACTTGGATCGTTCCAGGGATTCCCAGCAACTCTCATGGTCACTCCCAGCTATTTACATGGATGAAGGGGAATCAAACTCAAGGGGAATCAGGTCCTCTCTTGCCCTCAAACAAGTGCTTCTATCCACTGAGCCATCTCCTCAGCACTTGACTGAGGTTTCTATTTCTTTGATGAAGCATTCTCTCTTTTTTTTCATTTTTTGACCCAATTCACGTGTCTGTTGAAGCACTTAATTTTTTTTAATTCTTTTATCACGGCTACTTCAAACTCAATAGGATGGCCTTGTTGCATTTGGATATTGGTGAACATCATCATTCGTCAGTAGAATACTTGTGACAACATCCCTGCAGGGGAATTAGGTCAGAGTGGATATGCTGGTACCCCTCTCTAATAGAATCTAATAACCCCTGGCACAGGCCACCTCAGTGGCCAATGGAGATAGAGATCTTTCCACCATACTGGTTCTTCCCTGATCCCACACCTGTTGACATCTCCCATTAAAAGTCTGGTCTAGGGAGACAGCTCAGTGGATAAAGTACAAGCCAGTCAAGTGTTAGTACCTGAGTTTGATCCCCCAAGCCCACACAAATACCAACACTGTAAGAGGTACCTGCAATCCCAGTGTGCCTATGGCGAGACAGGAGAATCCCCTGGAACTTGGCTGGCCAGGTAGTGTTTCAAACAAGGTGGAACAACAGAAAGATGAAGTTATCTCACCTCCACACTCTTCCCATGACATACATGTTCTCCTACCCACACACGTGAATCAGTACATTCAGAAAACATGCTGATCTTACTACTCGGACTTTGCTGGGATAGTGGATTTTTAAAAAAAAATCTCTGATATTCGCTTAATGGAAAACCATTTAAAGGTCACCTATTTTTCTAGGCTGATCTTTCTCATTTCTTTGTCTAAAAGGAGATTTTTGTGGGTATATATTTTTGTCTTCCCCAGTTGGGTTTCCTAGTTTATTGGCCTGTTTAGTTCCCAGTCTGGGTTATTGAAAAGCAAGCCCCAGGCACTCAACAACTAGGTCACACCTTGAGTCATAAGCACATTGGTCAATCTACTTTCTTCCTCTTCTCAGCTTTCAGGTGCTTCTTTAGTTTATTACATAACACCCAGATTTCTTAATTGTTCTCAATGGAAGGATCAGTGCAAAATATGTCTAATCCATCCAGACATAAAAACCCCACGGCAGAGGGTTTTCCAACCCCAACATTTCACATGTGTCATATATTTTAGCTACATTTTACAGCCTTGTTTCTGTTTCATAAAAAGCCACTATCCGATATCATTTGTTGACCAGTCATTGCATTACCTTCAGTGGGCATTGCTTATCTAAATACAAGTGGATTTGGTATTATGAAATTTACAAGAGGAGATAACTTTTCTAACAGGTGCTGCCTCCTCTATCTCCCCAGATATTTACGAAGAGTAATGTTTACTTCTTTTTAACTTAAACAATGCTTAATCTTTCATTTTGCTGCCATGGATTGAGATTATCATAAGGGAGGAGGATATACAACTGATCAGGGATGGGGAGGGGGGGAATTGGGGAATTCGGGATAACAACGCATGGTTTGCCCACTAAATAATGTAACTCATTATGGACAATAAATATATATTAAAAAAAGAAGCATGTGGGAGAACTCCCTGCTGCACTTGGGACTAGATGCCCTGTGCAGCCGCTGGCCAGCTATTAAAGACTTTCTATTGGCTAAAAAAAAAAAAAAAAAAGAAAGTACATAATGGAAAGGGGGAAATGACAGAGGAATTGCTGAAATAGAAATGGTTATGGACTTGAACAGAACACTTACCTTAGAGTTTCTGGGCACTGCTTCCCTCACATGTCAACTATATAGCAGAAAAGAGAAGATCTTGACATTACCAAATGTCTGGCTTCAATACCAGAGTTTAATAGATTAAGCTAGAGACAGGGGTTGGAAAGATAGTTTAGTCAGGAATATGCTTGCGTGTGCACGAGGACCAGAGTTTGACCTCCAGAAACCACTTAACAAAAATCTGAGCAAGGTAGTGCTCACTTATAATCCTAGCATTGAGAGACAGAGACAGGTGGATCCTTTAGATAAGCAGTCTAGCCTTATTGGTGATCACTTGGCCAATGAGAGACCCTGCATCCTAAAAAGATGGATGGGACCTCACAACAACAAAAGAGATTGTCCTCTGACACACACACACACACACACACACACACACACACACACACACACACACACACACACGAGCCAGCTTACACATATGTCCACACGCAAAAAGAATAAGCTAGTGATGCTTCAATAACAAGTGAGCAATTACTATTTATGACAGGGAAAAAACAGGAAGCCCCATTAAGCCTGATCCCAATTGATCTTGATTTTCACATTCATGCCTTGATTAAAAAAGTTTCTGCTCCAAATTTTTCTCTTTCCTGTAAAATTAAACATTCTTTAAAGAGCAAGTCTAATGAGAAGTCAAGAAAGGTCATGCCTTTGATTAAATGTATATGTTGAGGATAATTCATGAACCTACTCTTTCCTAGGCTTCCTCTGAAGTTAATTAATGCCTCCGCAGTGGAAACCTGCAGGGATTAATACAAAAAGCACTTTGATAAGCAAAAGGCTTGTTTGGACTGAGGAAGTTAAATGCAGAGCCTCCTCTTTTACACGCCTCCATCTGAAGAAGCTCTAGTTGTAAGCAACCACCAATCTATAGCAGGTGGCAAGAGGTGGATATTTTTTAAGTGTCTTAGGAAAAAGCAAAAAGTTTTTAAGCATTAACTCCCGAATGACTCAAAATTTCGTAACAATGGAAATGGGAGAGAGGTCTGTTTCACAGCAATATATTCATAAATAATGCATGCTTCCAATTATTAATAGTCCTTAATTCTGAGTTATCCTTCATACTGCCTTTACTAAAGAACTTGTTTTGTGTTTTATTGGAATGAGAAGACGAAGTGTTTAGGAAAGATGACATCTGAATGTAGTTTCATCTGTGTCAAATCACAACAGTTTTTCTAGTAAACAGACTGACACTAGACATGTACGTTCATAAGCGTTTGTAAATATGCTGATTTTGAACATATCCTATATCAAAGAGGTGAGGGTTAGATCACTGGCCTCAATTTGTTTTATTAATAGCTAATAAATGATGGAAGACTCATTTATTAGGAAACCTAGAAAACAGGATTCATGGAAAGCAAAAAGATTTGGAGGAAAAAAATACTGAAGCAACTAATAAAGTTATTTGGTACCTTTTTGATCAGTTATAATTGCCCCATTGCATATTTATGATCCTATTATATTCTCTTGGACAAGTTCTCTTTAACTCAAGAGTTATAATTTGCAAGGACCACTTAAAAATAAACCTTATCATCTACTCGCGTGTAGCTGTGTTCAGATCCTCTTTTTAAAAATAATTTTATTTATTCATTTTCAAGCAGAGAGAGACAGAGAGAGACAGAGAGAGAGAGAGAGAGAATGCACCAGGGCCACCACCTTGTGGGTCTGGCTTCTGTGGGTCCTGGGGAATTGAACCCAGGGCCTTAGGCACTGGAGGCAAGTGCCTTAACCGCTGAGCCATCTCTCCAGCCCCAGATCCTCTTAAGTTATGGTGGGTTGTGTTCTAACAAATCCATCTTAAACGAAATTATTTTAAGTAAAAAGCATGCATTTGAACACCTAACCCTACAGACTCCATAGCTTCACAACACTAGACATTGAGCCTTACATTTCTAACATCAAAGAGAGGAGATGTCACCTCACAGCAGCATGGGAAGACTCCACATTCAAAATCCAAAATACAGCTACCATTAAATGCATATGATTTTAACTGTACCATAAAGTCAAAGAATAATAATTTGAAAAAAGATGAGTCTAGGATCTGCTGTAGTTGAACTCCACTCTTTGCTGAATTAGTTAGGTTTTTGTTGTTGTTATTGTTTTAACCTTTGATCTCACTATAAGTACATTACCTTTGAGAGATCTGGCATTTGTAGTTTTATTAGATTTTAATTTAAGGTTAATTAGAGAGGTGCTCTAAGAACAGGATTTGATGTGGAATAGAAGGGCAATAATGAGATTATAAAGAACACGGGTGGGAATCAGTTAAAGATCATCCATTCCCAGGAATACGGTGCCATGTCTTCCTAATAAAATGAATTGTATAAAAAAAACTACAATTTAAATATTTCTTAGGGTTCTCAACATACAAAAACAGAATGATTGGGAAAGCAAAGGAAGATATGAGGCTTCCACAGCTTCAGTATATTTAAATAAACTATGTTTTTAAAAAGTAGAGTTCCCCAAAAATCAAGATACTATCCTAACATGAACTACTACTTTTATTCACAAGTTTAAAACAGGCAGGCAAGTTAAATAGACATTGTTGTTAGTAACTGCTGCCAGTTCACACTGTAAAGCACACGATAAGCACAGAGCTAAATTCCCTCAAGTGCATTCGTAATGCACACGCTGCAGTGGCCCTGTCAAACAGGTTGTCTATTCTGTCGACCACAGAGGTACCCCTTTCCATGGCAACTGAATGGCTAGTCAACAGCTATAGTCCGTTAAGGTTGCTGTAACAAACTATCTCCAAGTGGTAACTTAAAAGCAACTGATATTTACTTCTTGCTGTTCCTGAGAATGGAAAATCTAAGATCAGAAATCCAGCAATTCAATGTCTGCTGAGGGGTCAGACCAGATCCACTGATGGCCATTTTTGATGTTTGTCTTTTTTCCTCACTATGACCCTACCTGGTAGAAAAGGTGAGAGGCTTCTCTTGATATTCTGTACTAAGATGCCTCATGGATAAAGCCACTTCTTTGCAGTTGTGAGTAGATGAATTCAGATTCTCAGAAACTACATAAAGCAGGATAGTGTAATGAAAGCTTCTGTAGTCTCAGCACACCGATGGCAAGAAGAGAGGTGGAGACAAGAGAATCCTCAGGAACCATGCAGGCCAGCAAGTCTTCTGAACACGGTGGCAAATAGCAGGAGATCCTGCATCAAACAAGGGAGAAGGCTAAGTCCTCTGACTTCCACAGGCAGACCATGCATATGTATGCTACACTTACACACAGGCACGCACACACACACACACACACACACACACACACACACACACACCATACACACATATATACTTGGGAAAAAATAAAAGAATCAAAAAGTTAAGATTCAGAATGAATAATGATTGACAGGTGTATCTAAAAAGAATGCTGTTTTAAAGATTATTTTAATGGAAGCTCTACTTATGATTGGTAAATTCAACTTCCACTGATTGTGTGTGTGTGTGTGTATGTGTGTGTATACAATCAAAACTGTGATACCTTCAAAAACTAAGATGACAAATTCCTACAAATTTACTGAGTAGCATTGTCCTCTCTACTTGCCATATACAAGATTATAAGCAAAAATAAGTCAATATTCTAACAGTATGGTGAGATCCAAGATCATTCCTATTAGAGGGCAACTGTAAAAATGATTTCTATTTGCTGAAGTTGTGGAATAAAACACTTCATGGGGACTTACCACTGCAGCCCTGTTACCATGTAGCAGACACTGAAAGGTATTGGGCCATATAGATTCAGAGACAAACTTTGAAGCACCTGGGAGCTGGTTTCTAGGTCTGGAAAGTTATAGTAATTAAGCATATCTTGAACTGTGGTAGGTCACTAAGTTGAAATGCATGTAAGACATGAAATCCATTGCAGAAGGTCTTAAACCTGTTCTCATTGGCTCTCTATTAGGCTTAAGCATGAAGTAACACATATAGCAATGCTATCCATGGCAAGGGTAGGAAATATCTTTACCATAGCTAACTCTTTATAAAATTGGACAACGTATCCTGAAATGATTCTGAGTAGTCTCCTCCATTCTGTCCTCAGTTCTAATTCTTTTCCATTTTGAATGAGTTGAGAAGTTAAGGTCAACAGGCAGTTCAATACAGGAGACAGTTGTTCTATTTTGGTATTTGGGGAACCAAGTTCTGACCCTAAAAGTTTAGGAAATTTGCATGTGTCACCATTGCACTTTTAGTTGAGAGTCATCTGGAGAAACTCAAGTTGATATTTAAGGACAGAAGGAATGACATGTGGATGGTCCGGCCCCACCTGAAGCTATTGGCTTCACTTTCAGTGTACCCAACACATCTCAAGAAACAGGGCACAGAAAAGAAGGTCATCACATTAGATGAGGTGCCAACCTCATTAGTAAACCTTTCAACTGGAATTCATGTATGTGTATATTAACTCCTTTTCCAAAATTAGCATAAAAAACCAACTTAGCTCTCTTTGTGATGATAGGGAAACTTCTCTCATTCATAGTTATTTATATGTGTAGTCCACAGGCAAACACCTGGAGAGCTAAGTTGGTTTTTTATGCTAATTTGGGAAAAGGAGTTAATTTATTTTTGAGTTTTCTTACCTTAAAATTGTGAACATCTGTGTAACTGAATGATTTGAATCCTTAAAATGAAAATAAGCAAAATGAAATTTCCATGGCAAGTATAAAAGCCTAATTTTGTCACATTTATTTGAAATTTCTATTTTATTTCCCCTGGCATGTTATCCAACTGATTCTTTTATGGAAGCAGTGGCTGTTGTTTCACATTATTGCAGTTGATCTTGATGACTGATATCTTTCCTCCTCCTCCAAATTCCAGCTCTCACGTGTCTCTCTTCTGATGTGATCATTTCTCATTCCAAATCTCCTATTTGTTCTTATGGGCTATTCCTCAACAAGAATGAGAATAGCTGTTCCTTTGAGACCCCTGTTGTTATTCTCTGTAGGTCCCTCTGCCCTGTCATTGCTGGCCAGGTAGCTCATGTGTGTTGTTATCACTATTGTCCTAAAGAGTGAATGCATTCATGGCTGTGCTGTTGCTGAAAAGGCCCCACAATAAAGAGATATATTAAAAATGGTTGTTAACCATTCAATATCTGATATCTAATAATAAAATAAAAGCTAGTAAGTGTATATTTAAAGGGTTAGTGAAACAAAAGTATTTTCCCTTTTGTCTCCTAGGTACATTTGGAGAGAAAAAATACCCAATTTATTCATAATAGTGCTATGTAAGCAAATGTTTATAACTGGTGGTTGAAATATATTTTTAAATATGAATTTGGGTACATTTGAAATCATTTATTTTTAGCTTACATTAGTACTACCAATACCTTTTCTGGAAGGTGACTTGCTAGCAACTTGGTTTAGCTCAAAACTCTCACTGCTATTGTTAAAGGACGTTTCACTGGAAATCTCGTTCTTAGTTGACATTATTTCCTCGGCACCTTGAACATGTTATCTTGCTGTATTCTGTTCTCCATCATCTTCATGAGAAGTCTATGTGCTTGCCTTTCATTGTTTTTATAATGATGTGTCTGGATAGAGTTTCTTTTGTGCTTAAAAGAAAAACCCTACTCTGACTTTGCTGAGAGGCTTGGATATGCATGAAAATGACAAATGAGAAACTGGAACACCAAAACCAAAAACAAATCATAATATCTGAATTCAAAATATAATACTGGCATTAGAAACAATGGAAAACTGACAAATAAAATAAAATAAAACCCAGAAATTAATTCACTTACTTATCACCAAAGTACTATTATAAAGTATAGATTCATTAAAAAATGATAATGGGAACGCGCACACACACACACACACACACACACACACACACTCACACACACACGTTAAATTAAGAAGTTTCTACGCAGCAAAGGAAACAATCATTGTTTCTTCACAGAGTAAATAAATTACCTACACAATAGAAAAATATTTGCAAACTATCCACTTGATGAGAGATTCATAGTCAGGACTTCACACAGCTTAATGGCAAAATAAATAATAATAATCCAGTGGAAATAACTTGTAAATTATCTAAGTAGACCTTTCTTAAAAGAAGACATACAAGTAGCCAGGAGGTGTATGACAGACAAAAAGATGTTTTATACCACTCATCATCCTTGACATGGAAGCCAAAACCACTTGAGCCCCAGGTGGAATGATTATCAAAAAAAGAAACAACTCTTGGTGAGAACACAGAGAAAGAGGCACACCCATGCCTGCTTGCTGGGAATGTCAGTTGGTAAAGCCATATAGGAAACTTCGAAGGTTGCTATAAAAATTAATAATATAACCACCATTATCCAGCCCTTCTACTACTGGCTGTATACCCAACAGAAATGAAATCATCATGTCAAAGAGACAGAATAACTGCACTGCCATATTTATTGCAGCAATATTTACAATGCCCAAGGCACCAAAACAGCCGTGTGTATCAACAGAGGAATGAATAGGAGAATGTGGTATGCATACACAATGGAATTTTTTTAATTCAGCTAGATAAAAACAATAGATTTCTATTATTGGTGACAATGTGGGTTGGGTTCATGCTCATTATTGCTAAGTGAAATTATATTTATACTCAAGGAGTCACAGTCCTTTTGTTGGTGGATTTTTGCCTCAGTTAAATGGCTCGTGGCTGATCAAAGTCATTGTTGAGAATTGGAGCAGCTGTCGACTTATTAAAATAAGAAAACAGCTGTCTCTGTATCATGCAATGCTGTTGGGTAGCATCTAACCCATATTAGAACTTCTTTTGAAATCCGAGTCAATTCTACCAAACCTCACTGCTGCCTTAGTGATACAGTTTGTGCTACTCTACACACTGTTGTTATCTCAATGATGTTCAAATCATGCTGACAGACATTTGATCTCTAAAAACCATTTTCATCGTGTATCCATAAGAAACAGCTTTCCACCACTGAAGGTTTACTTACCAGGTAGCAATTCAGTAGCATCTGCTGCCTCCCCTTACAGACCGAGTTCTTTGCTATTTCCAGCATACCTGCAGGTGCTTCCTCAAATGAATGTTTGAAAGCCTCACAGTCAGGGACTGGAGAGACGGCTCAGCAGTTAAGGCTCTTGCTTGCAAAGCCTGATGACCTGGGTTTGATTCCCCAGTAGCTATGTGAAGCCAATGCACAAAGTAGCGCATGCATCTGCAATGTGTTAGCAGTGGCTAGAGAACCGTTCTCTGTCTATATCCCTCCTCTCTCTCTCTCTCTCTCTCTCTCTCTCTCTCTCTCTCTCTCTCTCTCTCTCTCTCTCTCTCTCGCTCCTTGCAAATAAATACATATTTTTAAAAAGGAACCCCTCAGAGTTATTCCTGAGGGTTAAGGTCAGTTTCTTCCAAACTTTTTCTCATGTTGCTACTTTATTCTTAAATCATAGACGTTTTGTGGCATGTAGAATGGGAAATTTTCCAGAAGATTTTGTTTTGATTGTCCTGGATGAATTAGAATAGAATATCAATCAATGACAGCTACCGACTAATGGGGTATATGCTTTAAATAATAAGACTTGAAAATCAGTTGTACCTTCACCCATGGCTGAACGTGTATATTGCATATGCAGACAGAAAAACAACATGAATTTCTTTGCATTTTCTCCTGAGTTCTTGAGTTATCTGATGTATTTCCAATGAGCAGCAATTTTTCTGTAAGCAGTAGGTCTTCATCATGAACGTAAACATTCAGCATATCCTGTGGTTAGATAGCTATACTGCTATTCTAACTTTGATGTTTCCATTGGCAGGGAAGAGTGGAGTTTATAGCATTCTTCAAGGTTCCAAGATTTTTGGAATGATAAATGATTATTGTCTTCAACTTACATTCTCCAACTGCATTAGTCCCTAACCTGAGAGCCAGCCATTCCTTTGAGGCTTCACAGTCAGTCATTGACTTCGCCTGTAGATAATAACAAATCTCAACAAATGTGAGATTATAACTTGGTTTGAGTAATGCAATTCAGAGAGAAATTAAAACTAAAGTGATTTTTTTAAAATTCTGTTTATGTCAATATTGACAATTATGAGCACTAAGGCAGTAGAAGAAGTATAAGTGTAGAAACACAAGAATAAATGCATCACTTACATCCTTCAAGGGCATGGGCGGCTATTTTAACAAAATAAGAAATGGTGGGAGCACTAGATGAACTTATCCTCATGCAGTTTGCTTCCTCTTAGAAAGAAATATCAAGGATGCATATTAACACCACAGACACTTCTCTATATAATATAATCTTATCTTATATAACAATATAAGAACAACAATCACATCTTTAATATTGAAGAAGGCAAGAGTGTATAGGATAGTGAGAAAATAGGCTATATCAAATCACATCATTTATTTTATTATATGTTCCAATAAGTTTTTAGACCACTGCCAAGGCAGTACCCTTAGAGTGGAAGTAAATTATATTGAGAATTTCCTGTGTATATTCTACACTAGTTTTGCAATTTTCTGTTTTATGGTCATTGGTTGTGTATCAACAGGTTTTAATTAATTTTCAGTGTTTTGCACAACTTACAAGGATTGGTGTTGATGGAACAGTAGTTTGTTTTGACCTCACTCTCTGGTACCTGGAACTGAGCCTTGAGCAGAAGCCTCCAAAGAAAGCCAGCATAATATTTGCTCATACTATGTATCTAATTTTAGATAACAAAGATACGAATTAAGAAATTTAATAAAAGTATATATGTTTATTTTTATAAAAGCCAGAACAGATACCCTAACAGCAGGCAAATGGCAGCACAGAAACATAAGAAGTTTGAAAATGCAAAACACCACGACTTCTCCAAAACACCCAATGACCGAACTTACATCTAATGATATAAGTAAGATATATAACAGTAATTTCAATATTCTATTATTTACTCAGCCTGACCTGGAATTTACTATATAGTCTCAGCGTATCCTCCAACTCACAACAATCCTCCCACCTCTGCCTCCCAAGTGCTGGGACTAAAGGCATGTACCACCCCTACATTAAAAAAAGAAAAAAATTACTACTAAAAATGAGTAATGTAATGGAGTAAATAAGTATGCAGATGAATTCAACACAGAATGTTGAGATTAAAGTGAGCAACATAGAGGAGAACATCTGCACAGTGGAACTGAATATATGAAAGAAATAGATAAGTTCCTAAATGTGCATGACCTTCTAGAATTAAATCAATAGAATATTAACAAATTAAACAGGGTGATAATAATCAAAAAATTGAAATAGTTATAAATATCCTCATCAGAAAGACAATCCCAGGACCAGACAGATGTATTGCTAAACTCTACTAAACCTCCAAGAAAAGTTAATGTTCCATGAACAAATACGGGAAGGAATGCTACCAAACTCACATTCTACAAAGTCAGTATCATCTTGATACCAAAATCAGATAAGGATACAAGGAAAATCATAAGCCAACTTCTTTGATTAACATAGTAACAAAAATTCTCAATCGAAGGCTCAATACGTAAAATGTTGACATACTAGCTTAAGGACCTGAGCTCAGATTCTCAAAACCCACATAAAGTGGCAGAAATGGTGGTGCATGTCTGTAATTCCAGCACTGGGTAAGAAGAGGCAAGGAATCCCTGGCTCTCAATGGCTAGCCAGTCTAGTAAAATTGGCCCACTTTAGGGTCAACAAGAGTCCCTGCCTTAAAGAACAGTAGTGGGGGCAGAAGAGATGGCTCAACAGTCAAGGCACTTGCCAGTATAACCTAACAACCCAGGTTTGATTCCTCAGTGCCCACATACAGCCAGATGCACAAAGTACAAAGTGGTGATTGTATCTGGAGTTTGTTTGCAGTAGCTACAGGCCCTGGCATGCTCATTCTCTGTGTTTTGTTTTTCTGCATGCAAGTAAATAAATACAATATTAAAAGGATGAGGTAAAGAGTGATTAAGACACCTGACTTTGACCTTTGGCCACACACACACACACACACACACACACACACACACACACACGCATGCATGTGCACCCACAGACATACACATGTGCCCATACACATATAAGCAAACATTACACACATGCTGACACATACCAAAACATATACACACATGAAAAAGGCAAAAAAAAGAAATCATTGTCAATATTTTTTTAAAGCAGACTTTAAGAACACACTAAGAAGGTTATTCACTATGACTATGCTCATTTCATTCTAGGGATATAAGGTTGGTTCAACATAAACAAAGCAATAAGTACAACAGAGTATATAAATAGAACTCAGAAGTGAAATCACATTATATCCCAACAGATGGAGGAAATGCTTAGAGCAAAGTTCTAATAAAAGTTCTGATAAAAGTCATGAAGAAACTATAACCAGAATAACATAACTCAGCATAATAAAATAAATAATGACTATATATGACAAACTTGCAGCAGGCATTACTCTAGATGTGGAAAGACAGAGGATTTTCTCTAAAATTTAGAACATGACTACTTTTAATCTCTTTATTTCAGTTGGCTCTGTTTCTTACTCCTTCTCTCCCTCTTTCCACTTCTAATCAAAATGATGTTCTGTGCCTAAAACTGTAGCTGGGAAAATGAAACCAAAGAAGCCAAAGGGAAACAAGTGGGAGATGAAGACCTCAGATTGGTACTGTTGTTAGGCATACACAACTCAGTAGATTAAAAAGAAAATAGAAGCACAATCTCCATCGGAGAGTGTGATCAGTGTAGGTTAACAAATATACACATTTCTGGTTTACCTAGATTCTATTTTTAGTAGCCTCCCTGTCAATCGCTCCCATAGTGCATCTTGTCTTGGGAGCCTGAGAGTACGGGATCCAGTGACTATCGCCCTGAATCCGAAGTTCCAGACAAGGGGTCTCCCTCACTAAGTGGAAAATTGGCCAAATTTGAAAGCTGTTGATTGTCTCCCCCAGGCTCCTCCGTGCACAAGTGCCCCTTTCTTGGTTTGCTGTTCTCTCCCAGTAGGGGGTGTGGTCAGCCTACTCATGACCTCAGATTGTGTTTCCTGTCAGTGGTCTCTTGTTTACTCCAGCTGTTTTTGATCATTTTCCCCTGGCAGCCTGTGCAGTGCCTTCCAGTACTACACTAACTGCCTTCTGGGGGCTGGATATCGTTCAGGACGTTGCAGCGAGAGAGCTGGGGCCCATCTAACCCTACCAAAAAAGAAGCTGATACCTGAGATTCTGGCACGAGAGGAGCCACCACAGTCATAATATGGAGGATCCATATGGAACCCCTCAGAGAATGACGGAAGGAACAAGGGACCCACAGCTACAGCCATTCAATCTACACAGGATAAGCCAGTGAGACAGAAACCAACGATCTTCGACACAAAGACCCCTAGACTCACGATCTTAAAGCAGCCTTAATACTCATCCACCAAGACTCGGGGACCTATGCGGAAGAGTGGGCGGAAAGATTGTAAGAGTCGTGGTGGGGGAGACTATCCAGAGGCATGGCAACCTTCAGCAACAACACACTAGGGCTAGGAGGACCGGGCTGAGTACTAGGCTATCCAGGATCCCCTCCCACAAGGACTGATCCAGATGGTACATGGAGGAGGATATCCAGCTGACTGGGGATGGGGGGGGCATTGGGAAATTGGGGATAACAACTCATTGTTTGCCCACTGAATAATGTAACACATTATGGACAATAAATATATATTAAGATTAAAAAAAAAGAAAATAGTTAAGACCCTAAAGACTCCACCAGAAAACTCTAAGAATTGATAAACACTTTCAGCAAAGTTCCAAGATATAAAATCAATACACAAAACAAGTAGCTTTCTTATAAATCAATCAAGAATGTGCTGAGGAAGAATTCAATTAAATAATCTCATTCACAATAGTAATTTTACTTTACTATTCACAATAGTAATTTTATTTTCAAGTAATAGTACTTGAAAGTAATGAATACCAAGGTATAAACCAAACCAGAAATATAAAAGACATAGAGTGAAAACCTCAAGATACTGAAGAAACAAATCAAAGACGGTAGAAGATAAAGCTATCTTGCATGTATGTGGATTAATAGTTCTTATGAAAATGAATGTATTACCAAAAGCTATTAACAGATTCAAATGAATCCCTATGAAAATCCCAATGATATTCTTCATAGAACTAGAAAGAGCAATCTTAAAATTCATACAAAAGAACAAAAGTTTTCAAATAACTAATACAATCATTTTCAGAAAGAGCAATGATGGAGATGTGACAATACTGTATTCTTAAACTCTATTATAGAGTCATAGTAACAAAAACAGCATGGTGCTGGCACAAACAAAAATAGACATGTAGAACAACTAAACATAATTTGAAATAAAGCCACATAGCTGCAGCCACCTATTTTTCTTTTTACAAAAGTCTCAAAAACATCCACTGAAGAATCAGCTTCTCTATTAAATGGAGCTGACAAAATTATATTTCCACATGCAGAAGAAACACATCAAATCTATGTCATTCAACCTCCACAAAAGTCAATTCAAAATGTTTCATGACCTTAAAGTAAAATAGGAAACTAAGGCATGTACAGACAAGGATTTTCCGGAAAGGTATTTTAATAATACAGGAAATAATCCCAAGAATTGAAATTTAGATTACATGAATTTAAAAGTCATCTAAGCCACAAAGGAAATAATCATCTGAGGGACGAGACAGACTGCTGAATGATCAAAACTCTGGCAACCATGTATCAAACAGGGATTAATGTGTAGACTATATAACTTCAAAATTAAAACTTATCAATCATCTATCAATAAATGGGCAAATGAATCAAAGAGAATTCTCAAAGGAAGACATACAACTGAGCAATAAATGCCAGAAAAAAATGTTAGATAGCCATACCCATCAGGAAAATACAAATTAAAACTATAACTACATTGAGATTACATCTCACCCCAATTAGAATGGTTATCAATAAGAAAGAAAATGACCATCAATGCTGGGGGAGAGGAAACTTTGGTCACTGCTGATGGGAATATTATCTTGTATTATCTTGTGTGTTCTAAATTTTAAAAAGCTATCATCATATGGATAGATGTCAGAAATTGGTGAGGCAGTCAGAATTCCAATGTGAATGGGTTTTTTATTGGTTTTTTGTTTTGTCCCCCTCCCAAAGCGTTGACCAGAAACAAGAATTGTCATTAAGCTGTCAGAAACCTGGCTGTCACACCCTCCAGGAAAGATTTCTTGATTAAGCTCCCACCTTTCTTAGAAGACAGGAACTCCAATTCTTACCTAAGATGACTGGCAAAGCTGTAAAATTTGGTTTTTGTCCAAACTGACCTGTGGCCCCCTGGTCTTCCTTAGATAGCCACTTCCCATTAAAAATAAAAAAAAGCAGATCTAAGTCTTGAGGTGGGCGACTCAGCCTGCTCTTACCTCTCTGAGCAAAGTTCTACCTTGCTGCCTTCTCTTATATTCTAGGCTTAAGCTTCCCTTCTCTTTCCCCTCCTAAACTTTTAAGCTATAATAAAATCTTTCTGAACCTTATCCTCTGGTTCATGGATTTCATTCTTCAAATTCATAGGACAAGGATCTGGGGACACCTCTAAATTATGGGTGCATTGGCATACAAAGAACCCCAAATTCCCATATCAATATGACTCTTGCATATACATTGAAAGACTTTAAGTCAACATAGCACAGATACTGCTGCCTCAGTATCTCCTACTGATGCACCACCATTCATGGTAGCTAGGAAACAGAACCAGACTAGATTCCCATCAACAGATGAACAGACAATGAAGATGTCGTACATATACACATGGAAATTTTATACGTAGCCATTTGAAAACATGGAATCATGATATCTGCATGAAAGTGGGTGGAACTTCACACCATTATGTTAAACAAAATAAACCCAACTCATAAAAAATACTACGTATTTTATCTCATATGCAGAACTGAGATTTAAAAGTGAGAGGGAGAGGGAGAGGGAGAGAGAGAGAGAGAGAGAGAGAGAGAGAGAGAGAGAGAGAGAGAGAGAGAGAGAGAGAGAAGGTTATAAAACCAGAAAGGGGTTCCTGAGGGTGCGGAGCTATCTTAAGGGGAGGAGGAGAGGAGGGCACTGTGATACTCTAATAGAAGAAACAAAGAACAGGTGGGTGACCCGGAGCATGGTGGAGAGCAGTGAGAATGAGAGGGCCAAGTTAGGACAAAGTCTTGTGACATATATGTATGAAAATGCCATTGTGAATTCTATAACTTTTTGTACTCACTTAAAAATCATTCAAAAATGAAAACAACAAAAATTATCAAGCAATCTAGTGATATTTTTATATAATATTTTCATATTATACATTAGAAGTCTGAGGTAGTTAATACAACTCTAGGAACAAGTAGAGTAAAAAAAATATTAAATTGAAAATGCCAGAAATTATTCATAAGTTTTAAATTGCAATGCTGTTCTGAGTATCTGTCTGGCCTGTCCTTGCTATACACACTACATACTCATTGGTTTCCTTAGTCACTTTGGTAACCAAGTCAGCTTTGTAAGAGCACACCGCTTGTATGCAAGTAACCCACATTTTACTTAACAAAGACTCCACAGTGTGAACTGTGATGATATTAATTTGATATGGAAACAAGAAGCTCTTAGTGCTTCCTTTAGGAGAAAGTTCTTGACTTAATAGGAAAAGATGGTGGCTAGGGACATAGCTCAGTAATAAAAGTAATTGCCTACCAAGTATAATGTCCTGACTTTGATCCCTAATACCATAAGAAAAGGGAAAAAAATCAGCAAAAGTCTAAGGCCACAGAGACCTATAATACAGTAAAAATAAAGCATTTTATCAGGCTGGAGAGATGGTTCAACAGTTAAGGTGCTTGCATGTATAGCCTGATGACTGGGGTTCGATTCCCTAGTACACAGTGCAGATTCATAAAGAGCTGCAGGTGCATGCATCTGGAGTTCCTTTGCAATGGTAGGAGGCCCTGACCCACCCATTCTCTCTGTCATCTCTCTTTTCTGTATCTATCTCTGCTTTCAAATAAAAATATATTTTAAAAAATTTCATCCATGAAATTATAGGGAAGAAATGATGAAATTTTACTGTTTAGTGCCCCTGAAAATTATAATCCCAGTTGTGGTAAATGCTTAGTTAAGATGGAAAGTGTGTTTTTGAATACAGAGGAGAGTTGTTTTGGGACCTATCTCCTGTGGATGAACAAAATACAATAATTCACTTCTTAGTAGCATGAGCTTTCGTTAATACTCTTGAAAAATATCCAGAGGAAAAGTAGGTCGATGCTCCTGCAGCATCCTCCAAGTTCTTGTTTTATTTTTTATTAAGATGTTACCTCAAATCCCAGCTATCTTTTAAGCCTACAAGCATGATTAAATTGGATGGTGTTTATATACAGTCTCCACAAACATAATTTCTTATTGCAGATATTTTATTAGCAGCAAGAGGTTTGTTTGAGATGTCACTTTCTCTGACACCCTGAGCTGCTTTGGCTTTCTGACAACAGGTTTTCCCACTTTATAGCTCAGCGTAGTTTAGATCCTGCCTTTTTCAAGAGCATGGAAGAGAAACGGTGGAGGACTTTGATGTTGTAGTGGCCTTTGTGATGCTGGGACAAAACACCTGACCAAAAGCAGCTGATGGGAGGAAGGGGTTTATTTTGGCTTACATACTTCCATCATGGCAGGAGAAAGCATGGCATGAGTAAGACACTGGGCATCACTTCCACCTACACTGCATCACTAGAGCAGGTGCAAGACAACAGCAAGAGGGTGAGCTGAACTAC
>PVHP010022325.1:0-28346 GCA_004024765.1 Zapus hudsonius
TTTTTTTTTTACTTATATTTAGGGAGCCACACCATGGCCACCACAGCACCTTCAAGTGATGTTCTACCTTTCAGGAAACTGTTTCTTGGTCAGGAGAGATGCCAGCAATTGTGTACCTCTCACCCTTAGGGAGTTGTCCGTGAACTCTTCTGCTTAACATAAGGAACCTCAAGTAGTTTTTCTCCATATTTTGTCCAGAGATTCGAGATGGAGGTAATGGGAGGGATGGGTGGATAGACAGTGGCTGGCTTTGGCTATGGTGGCTCTAGACTGTCTGGGTTTAAAAATTTTTGTTGACAAGGAGAAAGAGAGCAAGCGCTAGCATGGAAATGTTGGGAGGTGCATGCACCACTTTTTGCATCTGGCTTTATATAGGTACTGGGGAACTGAACCCCTGAGCTTGCAGCCTGCAGATTCTGAAAGCAAGCACCCTTAGGAGTGCATCTTCCTAGTCCTGTTTTTTTTTTTTTTTTAATTAGGGTTTCACTCTAGCCCAGGCTGATCTGGAATTCACTATGTAGTCTCAGGGTAGCCTCGAACTCAAGGTAATCCTCCTACCTCTGCCTCCTGGGTGCTGGGATTAAAGGCGTGCGCCACCACGCCCAGCCTAGTTGATTTTTAAAATGGTCTTTTCTGCATTTAATAGGCCACTGACTCTCAAAAAGCTACTTTATTCTCCATGTGTCAGGCTGTCAACTTGTAAAAGCAGCTGTATCTATGAATTCTGGTTTATTTCTGAGCTTGAATATGATGGTATTAAGCACTAATGGTTGTTCAAAAACCGTTAGTAATAATTTATGTTCATAATTTCAATAAAACTGAACATTTTAGATATAATTATGGCAGTAACAAATTAAGAACTAAAAAGTTATGTTTGGAAAATTCCTGAAATATTAAAAAGCTACATTGTATCAAAATGCAAAATATTCCATGCTAGTTCTGTAGCCCCATGTGTTACATGACTCAAAACTGGAAGCGAGCAGTGTGGTTAGGGCAGCTTGGAGGGGTGCCTCACAAGGCACCCACGGCAGGAGCGAGGACCCCGACTCTGAGGAAGACTGCTTTTCCAGTGAGATGACCGCTCTGTCCACCAGGCCTGCTGGTCCCACTGTGCACGCGTGACTAACGCAAGACGCCCGTTTCCTCCCCAGGTGGCTGAAGAAGAACATGCAGCCCACCGAGGACCTCAAGTCGGTGATAAGCACGCTGTCGGAGTTCGGCCCCATCCGCTTGGTCACCGCGTGTGGACGGCAGACCGCCATCGTGGTGTTCAGGGACATCACCTCAGCCTGCAAGGCCGTGAGTGCGTTCCAGAACTGGACGCCGGGCGCCATGTTCCAGTGCTCCTGGCAGCAGCGGTTCATGTCCAGGGGACTAAGGTTTTCCCTGCAGTAGCCGCCGAGACACGAGAATGCTCACAGCTCGATTTCCGCAAGTGTTTATTTCTTGGGCACACGCTCGCATTACTGACATGTTAGGACTGAGGAGGCACAGGGAGTCTGTATGCCTCGAGCACCCCCAGACACGCTGCACTGTGTGTGGGGAGCTCACAGTTTTGCTTTCCTGGACACGAAGTTCATGACCGCACTGATGCATTCGTCAGACAGCCACCGTGCCTGCAGGGCGGTGCATTCTGCAGCGTTAACGGCATGTAGCTTTTCTTTCTCTGAGCTTCTGACTAACTCCTTGGAAATTCTCATGGCCTAGTAAACAGCGAGGATAAGAGCAATGGGAACAGGAGTGGGATTACTCTATGGTTAGGGTTCTTAACATGCCACTGTGATTAATCCCATTAAGTACTAAGACGTGTGTGTCATAATGCAGCTTCTCAACTTTCAGTGTGCACACAAATTACCCGTGCGTGTGTGTGGGGGAGAGGCAGAGTGAGGGGACAAGTCTGCTACTGTAAAGTCCCAGGTGGGTGAAGAAGTTTCTAGTTCCAGGTTCGCAGATGGAATAGCAAAAATACATGAGCAACTCTGTCACGAAGTGCCATACCTGCAAAGCCAAGAGCTACCCAGCAGGGGCCTCCTAGGGGCAGGACACCCAACCTGCCTGGCTCCTCTCCTGGATTCCAGAACAAACCTGCTCAGCTGACACTGTCTGTGCTGCCCCCTCCCCCTCCTCCTCGGGATATCCCCATGAAGAACTGGCCTTTTGCCCCCATGTCATAGAAAGAATTTCCTAGTTGAGGAGTTCCACATTTATTTGTTGGTGTATGCGTATCTGGTGTGTGTGTGTGGGGGGGGGACCCTGGCCCCTTTACAGTTCATTTGTGTGTGCGTGTGTGAGTAAAGCACAGATTTATTGAGAAACAGGTGGAAAAGGCCCAGTGTGTTTGGACAAACGTGCTTAGGATTTGGCCACCATCCAAAGAAGGAAAGAAAAGGAAGAAAAGATCACACTTGTGACAGAGCACAGCAAAGCAAGTGGGCTTAGCAGTGAGCAAATGCCCATTGATTTTAACCCCAAATTAAGATGTGCTGGCAGATAACTACAGGTGCATCTTGTCTTTTCAGGACATATGTTCCTAAGGCGCATCATTACAATTACTGTCATGGTTTCTCCAAGCGAAAACAAATACTAACATTTGGAGGGAACTTGGCGTATGCCTTCAGCCTGGTCCAAACCTCTTTCTGCAAAGTGCTATCAGGAAAGACTTCAGTGACAAGGCCCCGAGCACAGGCCTCGCCTGCAGTCAACTTCTTCCCAAAAATAAGCATCTCATTTGCCTGTGAGGAAAAGGAAGGTTAAGACATTCATCCAACCTGGCCTCAGGGAGCCCAGGACTAACGGCCTGCAGGAGGAACAGGGTTGATCTTGTGCAGCTGCCTGGGTTTCAGTGAGGGTTAGTACTGCTGAGGCATCATAGGTGCTCGTCTCTGGATGGGCTGGAAGGGTGGCCCTTCCGTGGGGGGCCTGGAACCCACGGCAGCTGTGGTCTTCGGTTTACACTCACGTGATCACAGAAGAACAAAAAGGAAAAGAGAAACAGAAAAACCATGGCCATTAGGGGCACCTTTCTCAGCTCCAGTCCTTGGTGGCTCATCTTGCTCGGGTGGAGCACTGAGCTCTCCTTGAGCTGAAAGGCCCTCAGACTAGTTTCAGTTAAGTGGAGAAGAGGACTAGTGCTGGATTTCTATGAAAACTGAGGCTATCTGGTTGTTCTCTGGACATCTGCAACCTCTTTATCCGAGCATAAACACTATGCCAAGTGTTCTTGGTTCTTTTCAATGTTAACTCTGAATAACAATCCAGGGCGTGTGGCAGCAGCAGGGTGAGGTTAGAGATGCACATGTGTGTGTGTGGTGTCTGTATAATGTACATGTGCGTGCGTGCATGCAAGCAGGTATGTATGTGTATGCATGTATGCGTGTATGTGTGTATGTACGCATGTAGGCGTGTGTATGTATGCAGGCGTGCAGTACTGTGCGTGTATGTATGAATGAACAGTTGTGCGTGCATCCACAACATAAAGCCCCACCATCACTAACAGGCTCCACTCCCACTCAGCAGGTAACAGATGCTTGCTGAGCCTCCTCCTGCCCTGTGTCCAGTCCCACTTCAATCCTTGGAGTCCTGCTACAGTGCCAGTGAGCAGCCTGTGACAACACAGAGACAGACCTGAGCAGTCACGTGGCCACCCCGGCCTCGGCTCCTGGGCAAAACGGCTGATGGAAAGGCAGCTGAGACTGGAGTGACTCTGGACCTGGTAAAGCCTCGGTACCAAACACTGGCACTTTCATGACTCTGAAGACATTATTCCGTCACTCTCAGAGGACGTAACCCGTCCACGGAGAGGTCGGGTGGTCCTAGCTGAGCAGGCCCAGGGAGGCGGCACAGTCCCGGCCCTCCTGATGATGATATGACCACTCAGCCAGGAGAACAGGGCCGTGCTGCGGGGGACGCAGAGTCTCCCCTTCTCCCCTTCCCAGACCCTCACAGCCCTGCTTTTCCCCATGCCAGACTCAAGAGTGCAGAGCAAATCATTAGTTTCTAGAGCAGTAGACCACACTAGCAGGGAAAGGACAGAGTCTGGGATGGCTTTTGGAGGCAAGATGACCCCCTTACATGGTAAGTTTCCAGAAGTTACCTTGGCTGGACCCATAATCTTGGGGAAAGTGTAAGAGGAGCAAGCTTCGGGGGTTTGGCCGAGGTGACTAAACGGAGTGTGAAAGGTTGCCTGTTTGAAATGGAGGAAGAAAAAATCATTTTAAAATCACTATCTGATAATGGCCTCTCTCTCTCTCTCACACACACATGCACACAGGGTCTTGCTAGGTAGCCCAGGATGTCCTACAAGTCATAGTAATCCTCGCACCTCTAAATGTTAGGATTCAGGCATGAGCCAACACACCAACCTATTTTTATGTTTTATGATGAACAATAACTGCTTATGAAAGAGAATTCATTTATAAATATATATAAAATATTTCAATTCTAACAAATATGTAGAATATAAAGAAAAATATATATTGCTCTCATTAATGTCATTTTTCTTTTTCTTTACTCAAAAGAAAGCTTATTCCAGAGAATATTCAAGAGCCTGAGTAATGCAACCAACAAACTGAAAAAACAAAACCAACCATTGCTGAGGAGTCCCACACAGGGGATATACTCAAGCCCAACAGGAGCACTTTCTAGAATGCTTATTTTCAGGAACAGAACAGTTGGTGCTCAGGCAACAGACTGCTTAGAGACTAAAAGTTCCTCACCCTCTCGGTGAGTTTTCCATGAGAGGCCCTCTCTCAGAGAGTGTATGTACAGCACGTGAGCCTATTTATGTAAGCACACGTGCATTAACAGGAACACGTGTATTTATGTATGTGCATGTGGAATGTGGACTAAGAGTACCTAGCACACAGTGAGCACTCAGACATTTATGACTTTAGAAAATGTTTCATTTGCTTATTTGCACTTGCATGTGTGTGCACGTGTGAGTATGGACATGCCAAGTTCCCTTGCCAGGGCAAATGAATGCTCATCTCGGGCTGATGTGGGTGGCGGGAATTGAATGTGGGTCAACAGGCTTTGCAAGCAAGTGCCTTTAACTGCTGAGCCATCTCCCCAGCCCCCATCTGTATAACTTTTTTTTTGTTTGTTTTTTGGGGTAGGGTCTGTGGTAAGAAAAAAAAAAAAGTATTTAACTTAGTAGTGACCAGAAGGCTGAAGGAAGGACTGCTGAGGTTTGGTTTTCTTACCTGCAGAGAAGTCCTTGTACCCTTTCACCCTAAGCTTCTAAACACTAGACCATAGCTTGGAACCTTGCAAGCACCTCGCAGGTATGTACCTGAAAGCTGAAGGACTGTTATATACTTGAAAACACAGAGCCATCCAAGCTGGGACGATGCTCTCACAATACTGGCGTTTAGGACAATTCAACTTAATAACAAAGACAAAAATGCAACTTGTCTGTGAAACAACAATCTCAATTCACTGCACGTGGCCACTGACGCAGTATACTTGGTATAATCGCACAGGGAGGAGCCACCGGACTCACTGAGGGGCCACGTTTGTGAGAGCCAACTTACCTTGTCCGACGCGTACACAACGTCAAATAACCCCAGAGTAGTGACGGAGATCCCCACAGCCGGGCCGTTTACCACTGCAACCAGCGGCTTGGGAAAGTCTATAAAGGTGTCCACAAAATCCCTACAGAACCGAGAACAAGAAGGCACTGAGAATGGCACTCGATGGAGGCTCAGCCATGACTCCCACAGGCTGATCTCATTCACACTGTGTTCTGGGCAGTGGGTTCAGGGGTCTGGGTCAGCTGACTGAGGGGCTAGCAGATCCTTTCTCTCACCAGCTCACTGACTGTTCAGTCTTTCTCACCTCACACCTTTCAGTCACTCTTGTGTGGAGGGCTCGAGGAACAGGTAACAGTAGGAATCAAGGCGATGCAGAGTGTCTTTAGGGCTGGAGAGATGGTTCAGCCTGGGGTTAAGTTCCCCAGGACCCATGTACAGGCAGATGCACACGGTGGCACATGCGAGATGCGAGTTCACTTGCAGTGGCTGGAGGCCCTGGACACCTATTCATTCTCATATTCTCTCTCTCTCTCTCTCTCTGTCCCCTCTCTGCTTGCAAATAAATACATCTTTTTAAAATGGCTTTGTACTGATAAGGCATAGAGAATCATGATTGTCCAAAAAATCACAGTGTCCGACTCCAGCACGGGAAATGGGCACTCTTGTTCACTAAATGCCATTATACAGACAAATGTCACTCACCTCAGTATATCAGCACCCATTTTAGCGAATTCCTCTATTTTACCACTGGGGGCGCTAGTGAAATTAGTCAAATCGTTCCCACTGCTGTAGAAGTCACCATTTCCTGTAAGAAAGATCAGAACTGGGCTGGAGAGATGGCTCGGCGGTTAAGGCACTTGCCTCCAGTGCCCAAGGCCCTGGATTCAATTCCCCAGGACCCATATGCCAGACCCACAAGGCCCTGGTGCGCTCTTTCTCTTTGCTTGAAAAATGAATAAAATATTAAAAAAAAGAAAGATCAACAGAGCCACCTTTCCTTCATGGATTCACTCACTCTGGAGCTGGTGAGTTCCTGCTGTGTGTCAGGCCCTGGGCCAGGCAGATGTAGACTTTAAAGAACACAGAGGTGCACTTGCTGTGACTGTGATGGTAGGAATATGAAATGGGTTCAAGGGCAGAAGGGACAGCAGGATGGACATCAGAAGGAGAGGTGGTGAAAACAGTTCAAGGAGATCGACGTTCTGTGGGGTCTCGGGTGTGGATGATGGGCTGAGATTCTCTATGGCTGGTGCAGCCAACATGGATGGGGCTGTGTGAGAGAGAGCCACTGAAGGGAAGGTGCACACACATTCAAGTGTAACTGGCCCACAACAGAACAGCTGGTTCTTAAGGAGCGTGTGCGTGTGTGTGTGTGTGTGTGTGTGTGTGTGTGTGTGTGTGTGTGTGTGTGTTTTGAGACAAAGTGTCATAAAACCCAGGCTGGCCGTGAACTCACTTTGTGTAGCTGGGGATGACCTGGAACTTCTTTTTCAAGATGTGTGACCATGATTGTGTGTAGGCCAGACACAATCTCAGGTGCTGTTCCTGGGATGCCACCCACTTTATTTCAGAGGCAGATCTCTCACTGGCCTGGATCTTGCCTGGTCAGGCACGCCCTGGGGATGGGCTTCTTCTACCTCCCTGCTGCTGGAATTATAAACATACTTGCTTGGCCTTTTTATGTGGGTTCTGAGAAACTTATGTCTTCATCCTTGTGAGATAAACACTTTCCAACTGAGCCATCTCCTCAGCCCCTAGCTGTGAGCTCTGGTCCTCCAGCCTCTGCCTCCTGAGTGCTGGCGCTATAGGCTTGTAGTCCCTTCCTGGTTTTTGCCAGGAGGGTGTGACTCAGGGCTTTGTGTAGGCTAGACAAGCACCCACCCAGCTCTCTTAATGATCTTTACATACCAGAGTGACCACTGACCAAAATAAGATATGGGGGTTCTGCTTTATCCTTAGGGGGTACAATCTCAGAGGACCCACAGACTCCTGGAATCTGGGGGGCAGTACAGAGCTCTATAGCTTGTTTTATGCTTTCTCATTTCTAGTTGGGTTTCTACATTCTCAGGTTTTGCATCCATGGATTCAGCCAACCAAAAATATTTCCGTGAAAATGCTTACATATTGAACATTCACAGACTTTTTGTTACTGTTTCCTAAAAAAAAAACCAAACAAACAAATCCTGACATAACATTTGCACTGTATTAGGAGTTATGAATCATGTAGATATAGGAAGATATGCAACTTCTACACAAGTATGAGTATTTTCACAAGGAGTGTGAGCAGAGATTGCTGAGTGGTGATCATACATGTATACCTATGACAAAAATCAGGTAAGATATTAACAACAATAAAAATTTAAGTAACATGAATTTTTAAAAAAAATTTCCACTTCACATTTTTGGACCAACAGGTGACCATAGGTGACTGAAACCTGGGCATGTGAAACCACAGAAGGGAAGACTGGATAAGGGGGGGGGGCTCTCATATACAATACCTCACTCAGAATGTCTTCTTGGGTCCTATCCTCCCACCTTCCAAAGACTGTCACATTTAGACTTAATGATCAGAGGTTTGACCTTAATATGAGTTGAACCAGACAAGATGTACTCTCTCGTGTTTCACTGATTTTGCTGAAGCACATTTTAAACCCAATCATGTTTTTGTGTGAATCAGTGCTGAGTAGAATTCTCCTCTATGGATAGTTAAAGCTTGTTTTTATGTTTATGGATGCTGAGATCTTCCCTGTGAACCAGGCAGGTGGGGCGATCTACTTCACCACAGGTGATTATTAAAGAGTAGTCATCACCTGGTGTGGTGGCACACGCCTTTGATCCCAGCACCTAAGAGGATGAAGTAGGAGGACTGAAGTGAGTTTGAGGCCAGGCTGGATCCACAGAGTGAGTTCCAGGTCAACCTGGGCTAGGTTAAATCAAGAGCAATCATAACCTAAACGAGTGGTCATCCCATCTCCATGATACCGCTGTACATCCATAAACCAGAGAGGCACAACACTGCAGTCTTCATGCGTTCTCATTCCATTCCCTCCGAGGCAGAGATTAAGCAGACGTTTAGTTAAGAAGGCTGAGAAAACAGCTCACCTGTGAACACGGTTATGGCTGAGTCATCCTTGCTTGCAGTTCTAAGCGCCTGTGTAATTTCTCGGTACATCTATGTGAGCGGGAAGATGAGAAGAACAATGAAAATGAGCTCCTTCACTCCGAGGACCGCTGCCTCAGTCTGCAAACACTCTCGGCACATTTCAACAACCAACAGGGAAGCTCAATACTGAGGGGATTTTCATCCCTTTGAGAGCCATACATACCAGGTGCTGGGCAGATACAGAGGGACTGCCTGTCACCACTGTACCGAAAGTGAATGACATAGGCAGGTCCTTGGTTACTGTGCTCAGACAGGGCTGGGGGTGTGGGAGGGGAGTATGGGGCAGCACAAAGCTCAGAGCTGCTGAGGTAACAGCTCTAAAACAGTACCTAACCGTGACCTCAAGAAAGAGCAAGTCCTGGGGCAGTATGGGCAACCTAACAACTGCCAAGGGGCCGGGAGTTCTGAGACGGTAGAGAGGATTCAGGTACAGTGAACCTCACATTCTAAATCAGGAACTTCTGAAAGCCTTGGATGCACTATTAGTTCATTTAAAGCAGGCAGTTTCTACTTTAGGTAAGATTTCAGGTGGGAAAGAATGATGAAGAGGGCGAGTATTTATTATTCTGAAGACACTGACAGAGTCAAGGCAGGGTATGAATAATGATGTGATCATCTCCCCTGAAGGAGGGAGGGGAAGTAATCCCAGGAGTGTTACAGTCATGGTGACCTTGCATAACATGGTGAGGGGAAGTTAGATCCTCCTGGACTGGCTATGTGTTCTTCAGTGAGTGATTTCTTAATTTATCGGACTATTTTGTTAAATAATGGTACCAGGCTCCTTACAGAAAGGAAATAAACCTCTGGGCAGAAAGTTGTGACACTTACTGGGCACCTGTAATGTGCAGTGATCATTGCCCTAGTGAGTTAGCTACACAGAGGAGACTCGGGAAACCAAAACTGCGCTCTGGGGATTCATACTTTATCAGCCGGAGAGCACACAGGAAACTATGCAAATCTGAAGGTTTCAGGTTGGCATGGTCCACCACACTGTGGAGACACTGGTTACAGTCCTTGCAAACGACTCCCTGTCCAACTCCAAGCATCTGACTAAGCTGCCCGTTATTTCAAAAGGAAGGGCTGCAGTGGTCAGTTTATCATCATTCCAGTTCAAGGAGAGATCCAGAACTGGCCTTGTGCAGCTTGTTCAAGCAGAGCTGGTTTATGTTCTTCCCTCTCCCTCTACTTAGACAAAATAAAGCCCTATGAGGGCAGGAAAGGCCCAAAGTCTATGTGACATGGCACTTTAGGGGCCGTTCACACTGACCTTGGAGGGTCTCTCTGCATGGTACTGTATATATTTCCCTTACATGGATGTAACTGATTTGGACTTCACTTTGCAGGCACGTTGCAGCGCCTTTAGGATATGTAGAACCTACCTGAACCTCACAAATTCTAAACCAAGGATGTCCAACTATGATGAAGGAAGTAGCCAATATTCCTAACCTTACACACATCCAAACAGAGCTACCACAAAATAGAAGCAATGCTGAAATTACAGTTTTTTTTTTTCTTTTTTTAAAGTGAATCAAATAGAAGTAAAGCCCAGCCGGAACCGCTCCCCAGGCAGGTGATGCTACCTGGGTGGTGATGGCGTTTTTTTTGGTGGGTCGGTTGAAGACAATCTTTGTGATGCCATCTTCTGAGGTCACCAGCACATCCTCAGATACAGGCTCTCCCTGGCCACTGGCCTCCGAGGAAGGGCTCAAGCTGGACACCAGAGTCACATAGTTCTCCCTGGCAGCTTCCTGAGAGCAGATATCACAGTGGATAAGTGTGCTGACAGACAGACTATGTAATGAGTAGTACTTTTCAGTAAAGAGCAGAGCTTTGACTCTGGAAGTGTGTCAAGATTTCAAAGGAAGCCGGGCGCGGTGGCGCACGCCTTTAATCCCAGCACTCGGGAGGCAGAGGTAGGAGGATTGCCATGAGTTCAAGGCCACCCTGAGACTACATGGTGAATCCCAGGTTAGCCTGGACTACAGCGAGACCCTACCTCGAAACCCTCCCCCCCCCAAAAAAAATGATTTCAAAGGAGCTGGGCAAGGGGGCGCAGGCCTGTAGTCCTGGCACTCGGGAGACTGAGGCAGGAGGGTCATGAGTTCGAGGTCAATCTTGGCTACAATAACCAGAAAAAAACCAGATGTATTTCAAAGGTTCCATCAATAATGATTTGAGGAGAGACCAGACTTCATTAGAAGTCCAGCCAATGAAAGCAAATGAGGAACCTCACCTTGGGCAGGCTACCAAGGGCATTCCAGGCATCCCACTTGGCCTTGTTGACAAAATCGAACACCCCTGGTTTGGGCACATTACAAGGTCCTTCTGTGGCCTGGAAAGAGAGAGGGAAGGTTAATGGTCAACTGTCAGTGCAAACTGGAGCTCTGAATACCCAAGATCCATAGAACACAGAGCTAGGAAGAATACCTCCCCCCAAATCCTGTACACATGTGAAATGATCTCAAATCTCTCTCTCTCTCTCTCTCTCTCTCTCTCTCTCTCTGATTTACTGCTGAAAATACAAACAAAAAGAAACAAGACAAGAGACAATAGGTGCAACTGGCTATGAAACCCTAAAACGAGTTATTACCCCTGCACATGGGAATAATACAAGAGAAAGCCTTTGAGAGAACATTGCTTTTAAAAAAAAATCAAATAGTCCACTGATTGTATATTGATGATCATGTTTTTCACAGACAGTGAAAATACTCAAATAATTTTCAAAAGGAATTGGAAAACATCTGGAAGACCACAGTGTATTCTGAAATCCCGTCTGTGGGGGCAAAAGCAGTGAGTCAGTGGTCAAATCCTGCTGACCGGGTGAAGGGCTGGAGCTGGAGGAGGAAGGTGTGGACTATTAAGGCCAAGCCAGGAAAAGGCAAAGGGCCACTGAGCTTTGCTGTCTGAGGGTAGGTGGGATGGGTGTCTGGAGAAGAGTGAAATGTCCTGCTCAGTTATTCTTCAGAAGTGGCTGTTTAAAGCAACTTCACCTCTTCTAAGTCTGATTATCCAGTTAGCTACGAGAGGACAGGAGAGACTTTGAAAAACAAAGGCAGTCTTCCCTGCAAGAGTCAGGAAATGGGAGTGCTCATGGCGTCTGGCCAACTTCAGAAGTTCTCCACAGTTTAGTGCCCAGTGTGCCAGGCTCTACCACACACAGGCAAGATGCCTACCCTGCACTGACCCCACTAACAGGCTCTCCAGGCAGGTAGGCACTCCTACCAGGCTGGACAGTACGAACCTAGATTAAGAAGCTGAAAACAAGTCTTTTTGAACAAGATAAAATCCATGGCTGTACACACCGATGAGAAAGCTCGCGCCAGTCATCCAGTACAAAATCAGATAACATCCTGGCACATGTGCCAGGGAAGTCTTTGTCATTACAACTTCAAAGCTTTTTTTTTATTTTTTATCTTTATAATAATAATAAAAATTTCAGGGCTGGAGAGATGGCTCAGCAGTTAAGGAACTTGCCTCCAGTTCCTAAAGCCCCTGGTTCAATTCCCCAGGACCCACATAAGCCAGACCCACAAGGTGGTGGCCCTGGTGTGCATTCTCTCTCTCTCTCTCTCTCTCTCTCTCTGCTTGAAATTGAATAAATATTAAAAAAAATTTCAGGGCTTGAGAGATGGCCCAACAGTTAAAGGAGCTTGTTTGTATAGCCTGACATCCTGAGTTCGATTCCCTAGTACCCACAGAAGCCAGATGCACAAAGTGGAGCATCCGTGTGTCTGGAGTTTGTGTGCAGTGGCTGGAGGCCCTGGCACACCCATATATTCTCTCTTCTCTCTCTTCCCCAAAAAATATTAAAATTTTTTTAAACCCACAAAGGTATGGGTTCTTAATATTCAATCACTCAAAATACAGTCATCAAATCCTGCCTTACTTCATCTATCTTCTCTCTCTTTTTGTGTTTATCTTGATGAATTTCAGACATTACAAACACCATGCTAATTCAGCCCCCACATACTTTCTGCAAACAGAAACATTTTGTTACATAACCATGACACCATTAACAATAACTCCTACTTCCTAAAACTCAATCCATTCAAGTCTCCCCAACTTTCTCAAAATAGCTTTCGGGGTGCTTTACCCTCACCAGGAAGCCATCAAGTAAGCTCTAGACATCCAAATGTTACCCCTGTCTAGTCTCTTCTGTGCTACTGAGGGGCTGCACTGTGTCTTCACTGTATTTAAGGCCTAAAGTAAACAGCAAACCCACACACCTTGCATCTATACAGAGCAGAGGAAAGGCGGCAGCCGTGCACCTTATCATTTTATTTTTTTTCACCTCGTCATTTTAGATTATGTACACAAAGCGCTTCCCAGCTCAGCAGACCTGAGGCGCTTACCTGCTTATACAGCGCATAGAGTTTTAACTTCACTTCGTTTCCGGGGTCCTCCTTCAAGAGTTTCACCTGATTCAGTGCCTTTTCAAAGTCCTTCTGACTGGCTCGCATGGTGGCTCTGCCCAGGTGCACCCAAGCCACCGGGAATCTGCCCACCTGCAGGAGACTGAGAAGGACAGGCTGCTTTCAGCGGCTCCTCGCCTGCACTTCTGCACCCGGTCCATACCTGCTCTCACCCCACAGACCACAACGCCAAGGACAAGGACAGGCTGCTTTCTGTGGGCTCCTCACCTGCACTTCTACACCCGGCCCATGCTTGCTCTCACCCCACAGACCACAACGCCACGCGTGTCTTTGAATATTTTCTCTACTTGTGTCTCAACAAACTAGCTGCAAATCACTGCAGTCATTTTGAAATGACAGAAAAGCAGGCTGGGATCCCAAGAGGTTACTTACTAGTAAGCAATTCAAATCAGAAACAGCCAGGAAAATGTGCCAACGTTGAGAAGACGATAAAGGGCCCGAGAGACAGAGGGGCAGAAAATCAATCAGAAAATACAGGGGGTGCTGAGGCCGGAGGTCCTGAAACCGCCCTGGCTGCGCCCATGCACAGCACACGTGGAACTCTGCTGGCTGGACTTTTGCCCCTCGACACGGATGGGAGGAGAGTGTGGGTGAGAATGCAGGGTGTCCTGCGCACCCCTAGGCGCAGGCAGGCAGAGCAGAACCAGCAGAGTGGACAGTCAGTGGGGACAGGATGGCACCGACAAGAAGTACTGTAGCTCATCAGTCAGCGGGAGGGAAAGGCACGCTGGAACCAGAGGCGCTGAGGCTCCAGGCCCAGCCCGGGTATTTCCAGTCATGGCCGAGAATAATAAAAAGTTAAGGGCTGGGATGGGAGACGATGCCCAAAGTAACATACTACCTCCCTTGCACTTTGTAACTTGCAAATGGCATAAGGAATTTTAGGTATAAACTTTGTACCATAATTCAAGAAAACCCGTTTCTTATAAGGAATATATAGATAATTTATATATTTAACACATCGATTAGGGGAGAGCCGTCGGCGGCACGCACGGCGAGATGCCGTCGTAGGCAGCTTGCTTAGCCGGGTCTAAGTAAGTGCGTGACGCAGGGTCCGGGCCCTGCGCTGGCCGAGAAGGAAGAACTGTCCTCGGTGCCCGGGGATCGGAGGGCTCCCCGCCCCGCAGGCCCGCCGGCCGGCCGGCCGCCGCGTCCTTACCCTTCCGCCGGGCCGGGCGCTGGAGGTCACCGTCCGCGCCAACGCCGCCCACGGACGAGGCCGGCTCCCGCGGCGCAGCCCCCGAGGCGGGAGTCCCAGAGCCCAGGCTCCACCCTTACCTAGCGCGGGCGCCGGCGCTCCGGGGCCGCGCCAGTCTGCAGACCACCAGCGCCATGGCTACCCCGAGACAGGACGGCCGGGGAGCCGCCGCGCGGGCGCAGGGGCGGGGCCTGGACGCCTGCTCCGTGCGTGGGCGGGGCCTGGGCGCCGGGGGCGGGGCCTGGGCGCGGGTGGGGGCGGGGTCTGGACTCCTGCTCCGCGCGTGGGCGGGGCCTGGGCGTCGGGGGCGGGGCCTGGGCGCTGGTGGGGGCGGGGCCTGGACTCCTGCTCCGCGCATGGGCGGGGCCTGGGCTCCGGGGCGGGGCCGGGCCCGGATGGGGGCGGGGCCTGCTCCGCTCATGAGCGGGGCCTGGGCGCGGGGGAGGGAGGGGCAGAGGCGGGGGGCTGGGCCAGCGCCCAGGGGGAGGGGCCTGATCCATGCCCCGCCCTCAGCTTGGAGGCAGGGCCAGGGTGCGTGGGCGGGGCATGGACCAGGCCTCCATTCGAGGAGGGGGCCCGTGGGGGGCGGAGCTTGGACTTGTAGGTGGAGGGAGCCAAGAGCAGAGGCCGTAAAGTGAGGAGGGTTTCAAGGGATGGGCGTGGTCTCAGCTAGGAAGTGGGCGGGGTTAGGGCGTGGCCCAGTGGCGCTGGACTTTACGGTGGCCGGGGTGGGGAGGGTGCCCAGGGGGCGGAGAACACGTGACTGCGCTAGCATCTTCAGGGGTCGGTCTGTCCCAGTCGAGGGTCCCGAGGGCCCCACGGGCAGGGTGACCCCGCCTTGTGGTCCGGCGCCGCCGACGCCTGGACCCGGCGGGAGAGACGGGAGGTTCAAAGCCACCAGGCTCTCACAAGGTCACTAAAGACATTTGTAAGGGAGAGACAAAAGGGCGCGCCAGGGACCCCAGCCACGGAAAATTAACTCCAGACACGTGCCGCCTTGTGCATCTGGCTGCACGTGGGTACTGGGGAATCGAACTCGGGGCCTTCTGCTTTGCAGGCAAGCGCCTTATCGGCTGAAACCTCTAGTCCATGGCCAGGGAGGTGGATCAGTGGTTTATAAGCATTTGCTTGCGTGGCCTGCTGTCCAGGGTTCGATTCTCCAGCACTCATGTAAAGCCAGACGCACTGAGCGACATGTGACCAGAGTTGGTTTGCAGCAGCAAGAGGCCCTGGTGCAGCCATAGGCGCTCTTTGCTCTCTCTCCTCAAATAAGTAAATACATATTTTTAAACCTCTCTATTCCAAGTCAGACGTAGCTCTGACAGGCTCACCTGGGCACTCTACCTTGAGCCGCACACAGGTAGGGACTGTGCTGTGAGGAGGAGGCCCAGGGCATGTCCGGTGATGCAGGGAATGTGAGCTAGACGGCAAGCAGGCCTGGGTTCATTTCCAAGTTTTTCTCCCGAGTCTCTCAAGGACTCTGACCTCTCTGCTTTGGGAATTAAAGATTTGTTCTCCAGACCTTGAGAAATGCTTCTTTAAAATCCTGACGATAAGCATAGTTGGGTGATACATATATATATATATATATATATACAGATATATATTTTGGTTTTTCGAGGTAGGGTCTCACTCTAGCCCAGGCTGACCTGGGTAAGTGAAATATTTTACAATCCAAGTGAGCCCTTAGGCTTATGCCTGCTGAACGAGGATTGCTTAAGTCTAACTTTAAAAATCTAGAAGGTCAGTGATCTACTTAACTAGAGAACCAGCAAGGCGGTGAAGAAGGATTTGAAACCCCACTTAAATGGTTACAAAATACTGGAACTGATTGTGAAATGAAGAGACAGAACCAGTTCTATCCTATTCAGCACCCAAGCTGTTTGCCCACTACCCACTGCCATTCACTAGAGCCCAGTAAGGGACAGCAGGTGAGTGAAGGGAGCTGGTGGAGAGTCTCTCCAACAAGCAGAGCAGAGACGTCCTGAGTGGAGGATGTGGTCCTCTCAGTGCCCAATGGGCACTCCTAGAACAAAGAAAGCATGAGAGTGTTGTTCAGGGAGTCTAAACATACTCATCCTTTGGTAGCTGGCCCACTCATCAGCATGCTCAATTTAAGGAGATGGAGCCCACGCTTAAAAAATTAAAGGGGCTGGAGAGATGGCTCAGTGGTTAAGGTGCTTGTCTGCAAAGCCTAATGACCTGGATTGGGTTCCCTAGTAACCACATAAAGCCAGATGCACAAAGTGGTGCATGCAGGCATCTGGAGCTGATTTGCAGTGGCTAGAGACCCTGGTGCACTCTCTCTCTCTCTCTCTCTCTCTCTCTCTCTCTCTCTTTCCTTGCAAACAAATAAGTAAATAAAACTTTAAAGTAATGAACAGGAAGCCCTGTGGGCGTGCTTAGCTCACATCATGCAGTTATAGTTGAGAAAGGACACTGGTGAGGGCACATTCATAGAGTCGTCTGCCATGAAGGTGCCTGTCTGACTTAGTGGTGACAGTCCTAGGAATACAGGTCACGCCATGTGAATAGATGGCCTGGCTGGGAGCTGGGTTGAGGTTGGGGTCGGGGAGGCAGTTATCAACAAAAGGGAACTGTGTGAAGTTCAATGTCCAAGGAGTTTCTATATTGAGAACTCGAGGGGCCACTGAAGGTTCCCTGGCATGCCTGCCATCTAGTTCTCAGTGCAGTCAAGAGCTTCCGGCACAGACCACGGTGATGCTTCCGGATAAATGCAGAAGCTCTGACCAGACCTCACCCAGAGTTCTGGCGTCCTGTCGTGTGTGACCCAGGCTCTCCTGGTGCTTGTGAAGATCTTAGGGAAGGAGGTGTCCAGATCCTACCTAGAGCCTAGATCGGAGTTCTCTTGCAGGTGGCCAGGACTGGCTAGGAACGGAGTGGACAGAGACTCCTGGGGCTCCAGTGGTCACCAGAGCCCAGAAAGGTCTCCAGGTACGCGGGATCTGAAGGGCCTGGGTCTCTACCGTTTGTGCCCAGTGCTTTATGTTAAGATGGCAGGGGAGAGTCTGTGGTAAATTTCTAAGCCATAATGATTGTCCTTTATTGACAACTTCATAAACATAGATAATATTCCATGGTCATCATCCCCTCCCATCACTCTCCCTTTCCCCCCTCTTAAGCCCCACAATTGAACCCTTTCTTGTGTCCAACTAGTCTCTCTTCTATTTTTAAAAAATATTTTATTTATTCATTTTTCAAGCAGAGAGATACAGAGAGAGAGAAAGAGGGAGAGAGAGAAAGAGAGAGAGCACACCAGGACCACCACCTTGTGGGTCTGGCTTATGTGGGTCCTGGGGAATTGAACCCGGGGCCTTGGGCACTGGAGGCAAGTGCCTTACCCGCTGAACCATCTCTCCAGCCCCTCTCTTCTATTTTGATGCCATCATTTTCCCTCCTATTCTGCAGGTCTTGCGTAAGGTCATGAACATCAAGGCCGTGGTGTGTCTGGAAGACAGTATTGTAAGCAGTCCTCCCCTCCCTTTGGCTCTTACATTCTTTCCACCACCTCTTCCACAATGGAACCTGAGCCTTGGAAGGTGTGACAGAGATGTCCCGGTGCTGAACACTCCACTGTCACTTCTTCTCGGCACCGTGGTGTCTTCTGAGTCATCATCTGAAAAGAGAAGCTTCTCGAACCAAAAGTGAGAGTAGCATTATATATGCGCATAAACATAAGTATTCAGAGGGCATCTTAGCCAGACAACAGTAATGGCTCCCCAGAGGGCTTCTGACCTCCCAAGCCATAGGCTTTTCCGTGACAACTGATTTCATCTTTGACGCTGCAATCAAGGCTGACATGGCCTAGAATATAACATGTTGCCACGTTTCATTGTGAGGAAAATAATGCTGGCAACATCATCCAATCAGCAGAACCAGCGCACATTTTGAAGAAGCTTGAGTCTGTCTCTTTGGCAGCAGAGGTGCAGGGTTTCTCGATTTCCCCTCTTTCCTCCACGTGCCTCACTTCAGGCCCTCACAGTCACTGACCAGCTTCGCTGCCGCTTGTTCTCTGAACTCCTGAATTGTAAATCTGACTGTTGTGGTTTTCAAGTCGGTGAGCCCAGCGAGCCCCTGAAATTCTGCTCTCCGCCCCCCTGAAGACTGGGGATAGCAGTGTGGGTGCCTTGGAGTCTGAGTCGGAGCAGTCTCTGGTCCTACCAGGTTCTCATGGGTCAGCTGCAAACACTCTCAACCGCTGAGCCAGCTTCCTGGCTGTGATTTTCATTTTTTGAGCTAAGATCTCACTATGTAGCTCAGGCTAACCTCAAATTTATGGTGGGCTTCCTGCCTCCGCCCCCCCGAGGGCTAGGATTAAGAGGGCATGCCTGGCTGCGCTTTCTGCTTCAGAACCGGGGTGCTCAGCATCTGTCAGGCACTACATCTCTGTCCTATCCATCAGTTCCTTATGTTCTGTCGTCCTGAGCCCGCATGGTCTCCCCAGCTTGTGTGGGTCTCTCTGTTCATTCTCCATCAGGAGTTTGCCTCTTGACTCACCCAAGGACGTCCCCTGGGAAGACTGCCACCCTATATTAAATGCCATTTCCCTCTCTGGACACACTGTTGACAAGAAAGACTACTTTTATGGATGTTTACTGAGTGTGATCTGTTGAAAGTTTCTGTCTGGCCTGTGTGCGTCCACATCCATGATAAATAACTTCGGCTCACTTGTTACTTTTCATTAACTTGTCAGAAAGTGTTAACAGGAGCGGCTTTGTTTCTTTTTCAGAAGTCGCTGGAGGCGTTCCTGTATTGAAATGAGCTAGGAAGTGGTACTGTTGCAGTCAGCTTTCTAGTTGCTGCGCAGAAAGAACCCAAGCAAAAGCGGCTTGTGGAGGAATGGGTTCATTTGGCTTAAGGACTCGAGGGGAGACTCCATTCTGGCAGGGGAAATGATGGCATGAGCAGAGGGCTGGACATCACCTCTGCCACAGCACTATTTGTGGAGGAATGGGTTTATTTGGCTTATGGACTCGAGGGGAGACTCCATTCTGGCAGGGGAAACGATGGCATGAGCAGAGGGCTGGACGTCACCTCTGCCACAGCACTGCAAACAGCGGCAGGAAGGTGTGCCAAACACTGGCAAGGGGAAGCTGGCTTATAACCCCATAAGCCCGCCCCCAACAACACAGCTCCATCGAGGTTGTAAAATCCAAACTGCCATCAGCTGAGGATCAACTACCCAGAACACATTCATTTGTTTGTGGGGGACACCTGGATCAAACCACGACAGGTACCAAGGCAGCCTTCTATGATATTGAACCTGTTTCAGGAGGAAGGGAATTTACTGTGGGTCCCTGCATTAGTCAGGGAAGAATATTCACCTGAATTCCTTCTGTATACTCACAGCTTCTGTTTTCTCAGTGAGAGAGAAATTGAACCCATGTTGCTTTAACAGCACAGACACAAGTTACCACTTCCATCTTCCTTCCCAATCATTCCCTTGATCCTTTCCTAATCTTACCCCCTCTTCAAGGCGGGGTTCAGGTTGAGCCCAGGTTAGCCTCAAACTCTCCATCCTCCCCAGTGAGAGACTTGAAGTGCACTTCCTCTCTCTCTCCCTCACATTTTCTTTTGAAACTGAGGTTTGCTGTGTAGCCCAGGCTGGCCTCAGGATGGCCCAGCCTTGCAGGTGTGGGCCCACACGCCAGGCCTTCCACAATTTTTGAATGACCCGCCTCTCTCACATAGAGTTCTACATTTTAAAGCTGGGCCTCTGGGACGCCCCATCTTCTTCTCTGCTCATGAATTATCTAGCAGAAAAGCACCATATTTGTAACACTGGCCCCAGAGGTCAAGGTTCAAGTTCATTTTATTTAATTTTATATATTTTATTTTGTTGCTTTGATAGAAGAGAGACAGAGAGAAAGAGCCATACAAGAGAGTGAGTATGGGTGCACCAGGGCCTCCTGCTACTGCGAACGCACTCCAGACACGCTCACCATTTTGTGCATCTGTCTTTACATGGGTCCTGGGGAATTGAACCCTGGTCATCAGGCTTTTAGCCGTGGTAAACAAGCATGCACCTTTAACCAGTGAGCCATCTCTCCAGCCCCCAAGCTCATTTTAATGGGGAGGAAGGGACGCAGATGCAAGTTCTGGAGAGGAAGGCACCCCCAGTACAAGGAGTTTCTTCACACTGTCTGGCCATACCCTTTAAAGGCTCTTTGTATCCCTGAGCCCCTGAAGATGGATCTTTGAGACAGAAAAGAACCCCCTGTTCTACTTAGTGCCTGTCAGGAGCAACCAGAAGTTGATGCTGCCCGCTGGGGAGCCCAAGGACCCCCTCAGAGATGAGGCTTGTCATGGTTTGATCCAGGTGTCCCCCACAAACAAATGAATGTGTTCTGATAGATCTATACTCAGCTGATGGCAATTCTGGAATTAGAACCTCACTAGAGCTGTGTTGTTGGGGTGGGTTTATGGGGGTTATAAGCCAGCTCCCCCTTGCCAGTATTTGGCACACCTTCCTGCCGCTGTTTGCAGGGCTGTGGCAGAGGTGATGTCCACCCTCTGCTCATGCCATCACTTTCCCTGCCAGGATGGAGTCTCCCCTCGAGTCCATAAGCCAAATCAACCCATTCCTCTACAAGCTGCCTTTGCTTGGGTTCTTTCTGCGCAGCAACTAGAAAGCTGACTGCAACAAGGCTCTACTCAGATGGAGTTCGACTCAGGCGCATCTTGGGTTTTGACTTAATGCTTCAGGGAGGGCCAGAGTGGAGGTTGGTGAGTTTATTGAGGAAACAGAAAGGCAAGTGCACTAAAGAGTCAGGTGTGCATGCCAGGAGAAGCCAGGTGTGCCCCAGGTGCCCCAGCCCTTAGCTGTGTGTGACTTAGGGGGCATCAAAGCTACATAAGCTATAAGTAAGTTCAGATGTTAGGAAGGTGCGTGCTGGAATATTCCTTTTTCTTTTTTAATGTTTTATTGGCTTAAAATTACATATATTAACACAACAACATGCTCAGTATCATAGGTTCTTAGATAAAGCCATTGAATCCATGATGCCGTTCCCTCTTATGCATTAGTTATTCTCCCCCCCATGACTTTCACATTCTTTCCACCCCTCTTTTGCAAATTTCCCTGAGTCATAGTGGGTGAGTTTATATCTTGCATCATTATTAGGTTTTTAAGAGTCTGCAGATTTATATTTTGGACAATTTTGGGGCTCCTTGGTGCCTCTCTCTGTTGTAATATTCCTTTTTCTTATCGGAAGGATTCTGTCCTTGGAGAGGAGACTCTTAGGAACACTGTTCAGGCTTGCAGCTGGAGAGGAGAGGGTTAAGAGAAATAAAACATTGATCCTTATTCATACACGGGCCTCAAAGAACACACACTCTCTCTCTTTCTCCTGTCTCTCTACGCACACACTCTCTCTCTTTCTCCTGTCTCTCTATCAAATAAGTAAATAATTAAAAATATGTTATGTATTTGAGGTAGAGAGAAAGAGAGAAGGAGAGAGTGTGTGTGGGGGGCGTGCCAGGGCCTGTAGCCACTGCATATGAACTCCAGATGCATATGCCATCTTGTGCATCTGGCTTAACGTGGGTACCGGGGAACTGAACTAGGTTTTCTGCTTTACAGGCAAGTGCCTTAACTGCTGAGCCACCTCTCCAGCCCAGTAAGTATTTTTTTTTAAGGGCAGAGAGATGGCTCACTGGTTAAAAGGTGATTCTTTGTATCTACCAATCAGGGCTCCCCAGTACCCACATAAATCCAGATGCACAAAGCGGCAAATACATGTGGAGTTTGTTTGCAGTGGCTGGAGGCTCTCTCTTTTTCTCTGCCTCTCTCTGTGCCTCTCTGTCAAATCTTATTTGCATTACTTTATGTTGATTCCTGTTCCATTCAGTTCTTGTTTCTTCGATTTTCTGGAATATCTCTTTTTTTCTGTCCATCCTCCTCTGTGGCTTAGTGACCGTTTGCTCCTTGTCAGTGACTGTCACCCCCACATAGCAGGGGTGCCCATGAGGGGATAATCTGACCCTGAGGTCTGTCAATTCAGTGGGACATCTCAGGACCTGCATGCCTCAGCAGCCTAATGGAGGGCTGATCTCAGGCCTCTTGTCCAGTGAGGATGATCACACATCGGTCCCCACTTATCCCCTCCTCCAATGCACTCCGAAGGCTATGGAGTCCTTTTCTTTCTCTGCCCTTGAGCTACTGTGATTGTGGACTGTCTTGACCGTCTTGTCATCCCCCCCAACTGCCTAGAGGTTCAAACGCCCATCTCCATTCTTTATCACCAAGTGATGATTCTTTCGAATGAATCTTTCATTCTCAGTATCTATAGAAAGAATTTTGTAGAAGAGAAACTCAACACACATTTCATACCACTCACCATTTTAACCATTTTTAAAAAATACTTTATTCATTTTCAAGCAGAGAGAGAGAGAGAGAAAGAGAGGGAGAGAGAGAGAGAGAGAGAGAGAGAGAGAGAGAGAGAGAGAGAGAGAGAGAGAACACCAGGGCCACCACCTTGTGGGTCTGGCTTGTCTTGGGGAATTGAACCCAGGGCCTTAGGCACTGGAAGCAAGTGCCTTAACCGCTGAGCCATCTCTCCAGCCCCATTTTAATTTTACTAAAGACAGTCTTGCTCAACAATCTACCTGCAGGCCTAATGGAGACTTCATGGGACACAGGCCAGACGGATTAATGTATTCAAGTGTCGCTGTCAATCACAGACAGTTGAGACAAATAACCCATTCACAAGTGAATGTCAGAGTCGTTGGCACAAGTGTTTACTGGCCTGCTGTTGTGTGCCAAGCAGTAACAAGGGGCACGGGAGTAAAGTGGAGGCTTTCGGGCCGAGGCCTGGGTGCCCGTGGGTGAGGATCTGCTGTGGAATGACAGATCTCTGTCCTCCTTCCTGCTGTGAAGAGAAGGCAGTCAGAACCCATTCCAGGAAGCCACCTAGTGAGGGGCGAGCAGTGTGGCAGTCAACCAACACCACTAGTAAGCCACAAGATCCCACCATAATTATGGACAATGACCTTGGGACAGGCCATATTGTCTTTGTTATTTTACAGATCACAGTTGAAGCCCAGAATCTAGATGGCGTGTCTAGAGTCTCAAGGTTAAGTGGCCTGGGAGCTCAAGTTCACTTCGCAGTGTTTTCTGGCTGATGACTCCCATGGGGGACATAGCCAAGGGTGACAACTGAAAGGAGAATGAGGCATTCCTGGCTTTTTTTTCAAGTTAGATAAATTGTGTCAAAAAATTCACAGCACTTATTATTTTAATCCAAATAAAACTAGTCCACGATACATTGAATTTAGGGAAATGAACTTAATATTAATGGGAAAAGATGACAGACTAAAGAGATGTGATGGAAAAACTCTCCAGAAGATGCCTAAGAACATCTTGTATTCCTGTGTGGAGGGAAACAGAATTCATGGATGACGACGATGAGACTGTTTTTAATGTTTTTATTTATTTGTGGGTATGTTGGGCGTGGTGCCAGGGTCTCCTGCCACTGCGAATGAACCGCAGAGAGCATGTACCTTTGGCATCTGGCTTTGTGTGGGTGCTGGGGAATCAAACCTGGGTCGACAGGTTTTGCAAGCAAGAGCCTTTAACCACTAAGCCATTTCCCTCATTCCTGGACAGTTTCTTTTTTCAAATTTGTATCTAAAAATTCACCCATTTATTTCAGGTTGTTCAATTTTGTGGAATATAGCTTTTTAAATTCTCATGGTTTTAAAAAAAGTTTTGTTGATATCTGTTGTAATGTCTCCATTTTCATCTCTAATTTTATTAATTTGGGTCATCTCTCTTTATCTTTTGTTAGGCTGGTGTGGCAGTTTGAATGTGACTGGACCCATAGACTCAATTTTTTTTCCCACTAAGATTAAGCTTCCTATTTAAGTCTCTAGAAGGCAGAGCTCAAGTCCAGTCCTACTAGGTGTGTCGAGTAGAGAGCTACTTTGAGCTGCTCTGGTTTATTGATGTTGGCTTCTCTCTTTCAGCTGTAGATGCTGAAGTGAGCCAGCTTCTTCTGCCATGGTGAAACTTTCTCTGGATTTTGTAGGCCTGAAAGAAAACCTTGCCTTCCAGAAGCTGCTTCAGATGTGTATTTTAGCAACGAGAAGGTAACTGTAACAGTTGGTTAAAGTTATGTTTATTTTTCCAAAGAACCAGCACCATGTTTCATTGATTCTTTGAATTATTTTTATTTCACTTCTGTTTCATTAATTTCTGCCCTCATTGTAATTATTTCTTCCCATGTCCTGTTTTGGGGTTTGGCTTGTTCTTGTTTGTCCAAGGACTTAAAGTGCATCATTAAGCTGTTTACTTGGGAACTTTCTGACTTTAAAAAAAATTTTTTATTTACTTGCAAGCAGAGAGAGATAGAGAGAAGAGAGAGATAGACAGAGAGAATGGGTGCACCAGGGCCTCCACTGCACACGAACTCCAGATGTATGCATCACTTTGTGCAGCTGACTTTACATGACCACTGGGGAATCAAACCAAGGTCATTAGGCTTTGCAGGCAAGTACCTTAACTGCTGAGCCATCTCTCTATCTCTGTTCTGACTTTTTTGTGTGTTTTCCTTTCTGAATTTTTGATATAGATGCTTTTATAGAGCTATAGGCCATACCCTCTCAGGACTGTCTTCAATGTTTGAGCATGTTCTGTTCTCATTTTCATTCAATTCTAGAAACTTAGATTTCCTTTTTCTTCTTCAATGACTCATTCAAACGTGTATTGCTTAATCTCCATGAGTTTGTGTGTTTCCTGTAGGTTCTCTTGCTATTGATTTCTGGCTTTATTCCATTGTGGTCAGTGTGGTGGGTTGAATGTGGGTGTATGTCCCCCATAGCCTCAGGACTCATGCTTCCTGCTTCAGTCTCCAGCACCCTGCTGGAGGAGGGCGTGCTTCTGGGGGGTGAAGTTGAGTAGAGCCCTAAGGTGTCATCTTCTGTCAGACTGGTGTTCAGGGTGCCAGGTTCTCTCCCAACTCTCCCCTTCGAGTAGACCACTGCCTGTAACAATAGTCACTATCTTGGGACAGACCCCCTACATAAACACTGCTTGTCTTGGGAGCCCAAGAGTACGGGATCTGGTGCCTATCGCCCTGCAACCCAAGTTCCAGACAAGGGCTCCCCCTCACTGAGTGGAAAATTTGGCCGAATTTGAAAGCTGTTGATTGTCTCCCCCAGACAAAGGCTTCCCCATTACACAAGTGCTTCTTTCTTGGTTCCCTGTTCTCTCCCATTAGGAGGTGTGGTCAGTCTACTCATGGCTGCAGAGTGTGTTTCATGTCAGTTGGGGATGGGGGAGGGGGAGTATTGGAGAATTGGGGATAACAACTCATTGTTTGCCCACTAAATAATGTAACTCATTATGGACAATAAAAAAAAAAAGAAACCATTCAAAAAAAATAAAGAAAAAAAACACTGCTTGTCTATTGCACCACGATCACCTCTTAAGTGCGGATCACTTCAGGGAGTGAGGGAACATTGACAGCATTGCCTGCCTAGTATGTGAGTGATGGTGGGTGAGGAAAGGAAAAGATAAAGACAGAAAAAGTCAGTAGCACAAGTCGTTGGGATTGGTCGATGTGGAGAAAGTGGAGGAGGAGACGGGAGCAAAGGTGGAGCTGTAGGAGGGAGCAAGGGAAGATGGGAGACTTTGTTTAAAGATAAGCCAAGGAGATGGAGGTGAAGGTTTGCTAACAGCGAATGTGGACCCCTTTTATCCCTTGGGGGCTGTGGCTCAGAGTTCCTGCCAACCAGGACAGACTGCGTTCTTTGAGAGGAAAATATGGAAGGAAGAAGTGAAGAGGAAAAAGAAGAAAGCAAGCTGAATAGCATGTAGAATACAAAAGAAAGTACACCCCCCACTGTGGCCGACACCCACACTCACCACAAAGAGTGGGGTTACCTGCTCTGCTAAGGTCAAAGGTCACAGTAGGTGCTGGAACCCGGGACAGGGTTGGAGAAAGAGTGGGTGTGTGACAGTTTCAGGCAAGCTCCATAGACCCTCTCCCCTTGAGGGGGAGGTGTCTCTAGCCAGAGCTCAAACCTAGATGCTGAAAACTGATTGGTCAGGTATAGACCAATCAACTATCTCTCTGACTTACCTGGTGGAAGTTTTAAAAACAACAGCAACAAAAAGCCCAGTCTCTCTTCTACATGTTTGACTGGTTCTCTGTTCCCTGGAATCGTGACGCCTCCGCTGGGATTTCCCTCTGGCCAGGGACAAGCCTGGGTTCATCCAGAGTCTTGGTTCTGTGGTCAGGTCTCTGCGAGCTTCCCTTGCTCTGGAGTTGAGTCTGGGGTGTGTGGGGAGCTCCCTGAGGGCTCCTGGTGGGAACATCTCTTGCTGTAGTTGGAGCCTATTTATTCTGTGAGGCTGTGGGGCCTTGAGCGAGGACCCCCTTTCTCCTTTGTGACAGGCTCCCTGGAGAGCTGTGTGTGTGTGTGTGTGTGTGTGTGTGTTAGAGGTCTCTTAATTTCCAATTTCCTAAGCCCTCACCTGGTGCTGCGTGCACTTCAGCTTTGCTCTCTAGTGGCACTTCTGTACCCAGGCTGTGCTGCGCATCTCACAATGGAAACTTCTACAAGGAATCTGGAGTGGTTTCCGAGAATACGGAAATAATTGACACATGCTTTGAAAAAATCTTTGTTATTGATAATTAGATGCATTGTTTGAGCAAATCACCCGTTTCCCTCCTTTCGGTCCCCAACCCACTGAGGACCCTCCTCTGTGGGCATACTGGATCAGTCCATGGGGTAGGGGTTATGAATTGCAGAAGAGGTAGCCAGTTTTTTCCCCTGTTGTGTGTTGTTGCTGAGGGGGGCAATGTCTCTGGATATTCTCCCCCACCATGGCTCTTAACAATCTTTCTGCCCCCTCTTCTGCTTGGTTCCCTGAGTCATGGTGGGTGAGTTTTAAGTCTGCTTTACTGTTGAGATTTTAAGTGTCTCTGGACTTCTGCTTTGAGTTGTGTTGGGTATCATTGGTGTCTGTCTCCATTGACCTTTCCTGGGTTATCTGACTTGCTGTGGTGATAGGTCTCTTGTTTATCTCACTTTCTCATAGGTTTCGTTTGGGCCCTATATGATTGGTTCATCTCCTGCCAGGATATCAGCCATCATCCCATTGGTAGAATTGGGTTGTCCACAGCTCTTGCTGCCTTCTGAAAAATACAAACAGAATCTCCATCAGAGAGTGAGGTCAGCGTAGGTTAAATGAGACACACATTGCTAATTTGGCAAGATTCTAATGGGTGTAGCCTCTCTGTAGCTCTCTGGAAGTGGGAATTCATCACTGGAGTCTGGGTTCTTAGTCCCCATAAGATTTTGCCATGGATCCCAGTTCCAGTTAAGGGTTCCTTGTCACTGAGAGGATCTCTTAGCCAATCAGAAAACCATTGGTTACCCTCCTTGGTTTAGTGCCACTATTTGACCATGGTTTATTTACAATGATTCCTGCCTCCCTAGTTGAAAAATAAGTTCAAAAGTAGTTTTAAGCATGCACACATATTTGACTATACACAAAAGCATTAAAACTTGCAACAGAGCTAAAGAAATAGGTCAGTAGGTACAGTGTTTGCCTCACAAGAGTGAGGATCTGAGGTGGGTCTTCAACACCCGTGTGGACACTGGGATGGTGGCACAAGCCTGTAGTCCCGGCTCTGGGGAGGCAGACAAGCTATCCATGGAGTTTGCTGGCCTGCCAGCCTAATTCATGAGCCCCAGGCCAGTGAGGGACCCTGGCTCAGAAAGAGGTGGATCGTGTGCTCGTGTGTAGTGGGGCCTGGGCACAGCCGGGGAACACCGGGGCTTCACTGCTGCTCTTCCCCAGAGTTCGTGTCTCAAAGTGCCAAAGAATTAGACAATTTCGACAGAGAGCATTTTCTTATCACACACGTTTATTCTAGATTAGAGTCAGTTCAGAGGATTTGGGAAAGAGATGGGGAAACAGCCCAACCATCATGTGCAGCCACCAGTGTGGGGAGAACACGTGGGAGAGGTTTTAACAAATCTGTGTTGTT
>PVHP010022326.1:0-28722 GCA_004024765.1 Zapus hudsonius
CTCTGCCACAGCACTGGAAACAGCGGCAGGAAGGTGTGCCAAACTCTGGCAAGGGGAAGCTGGTTTATAACCCCATAAGCCCGCCCCCAACAACACAGCTTCATTGAGATTGTAAAACCCAAACTGCCATCAGCTGAGGATCGATCTATCAGAACACATTCAATTGTTTGTGGGGGACACCTGGATCAAACCATGACAGAGGGGAAGATCCTCCTCCTTAACTGTGGGCAACACTGTCCTGTGGTCTTGGCCTGAACTATGGAAAAAGGAGAGAGCCAGCTGGGCAGCAACATTTTCGGCTGTACTCTGCTTCCTCACTGTGGACTGGATGTGAGCAGCTGCCTCCAGCTCCTGCCGCCATGCCTTCCCCACCACGATGGACTGTAACTTGGAACTGAAATAAACCCTTCCTCCCTTAAACTGATTTTTGTCAGGTATTTTTTTCTAGCAATGAAAAAAGAACTGATACAGAAATTGGGATTGAGAAGTGGGGCCATTGCTGTGACTAACCTTTGTGGTTCTTAGTCTTTTGGAAGTGGTTTGTGTGCCACTGGGAGAATATGAACAGATCTGCAATTTTGGAATGGAGAAACCTTACAATGTTGTAAACAGCGCTTAATGTGGACCTTTCTAGTAGGAACAGGAAAGACCGGAAGGGGAGCTTGACTCATGAAGTTCCAGAGAGGACTCTATTGGGAACTGGGCTAGAGGTAGTTCATGTGATATTCTGGCCAAGAAACTGGCTGCATTTTGCCTGTGTCCTGAATGAAGTTGAATTTAAAGGAAGTGGAATAATTCATGTGTTTGGCAGAGGAAATTTCAAGACAGAAAAGCATTGAGTCTGTGGCATGGCTTCTCTTCACTATCCTAATTTTGTTCCACAGTGAAAGAGAGAACACAGAGCAAAAGAAACATGAAAAATGTAATATTTGATAGGGAAATAAATGTTAAGTAAATTTAAAGTTGCAGGCCCAGAGACTTGTAGCCCCTTCCACTGTGATTGCTAAAGAGATTACCACCACTAAAGATAAACAGTAGGGATAGACAGGAGGGAAGATGCCTTCAGGATAATACCCAGCCCACTGAAGGCTCAAGGTAGGAAGAATACATATTATTTTGAAAGGAAACTTGTGAAGGAAGAATGCTGAAGGAGGTCTTAGGTCTCTAAAGTCAGCATAGGTACCATGCTTCTGTCCTGGAGGCAAAATTCAGTAGCATTGCCCTTATTGCAAGAATGACAGTTACAGGATTGAGGAGGTCATAAAGAGTATCCCGCCATGATTGCGGAGAGCCACTGAAGCAGTGCAAGACATGTTGAAGACCCTGGGAGGCCACTGCATGAAGCTGTGACAGCGAGCGGATCCTAAGCTGCAGTGGAGACCTCAGGGTGTCAGAGATGCCAGGACCACACTGAGCTGTGGACTCAGTGGATCTGGCCCACATGACTGGCAACGCAGCCGGAGGGTAGAGCGACCAAGGCTTCTGGAGTTCAGATGATTTCATTAGGAGTCCCAGATGCCAGGCATGGAGCTGCAGGATTTGGTGTTTGCTGGGTTTCAGTTTGGGTTTGGTCCAGTCTTTCCTTGCTGTGACCTCATTCTTCCTTTTTCGAAAGGGAATGCTTATTTACTCTGTGCTTTTAATACACTACAAGTACATGGGCTGGAGAGATGCTCCGGCATTTAAAGACACTTGCTTGCAAAGCCTAATGGTCTGGGTTCAATTCCCCAGTACCCACATAAAACCAGACACAATGTGGCACATGTTATCTGGAGTTTGTTTACAGTGGCAAAAGGCCCTGGTGCACCCATTCTCTCTAACAAATACGTAGCCAAAAAAAGAAAAGAAAAGAAATATGTAACATGTTTTGATTTTACAGGGCTCACAGTTAAGAGACTGCCTTGAGTCCCAGTTTTATGTGGGTCGTGGGGATCTGAACCCAGGAACTCATGCTTATAAGGAAAGCACTTTATCCTCAGCCCTCCGCCTTGTTTATAATTGACAGCCTCCATACATATAGACAATATACCATGACCATAATGCCCACCATCCTTTTCTGAACTCCTTCCCCTGAATATCTTCTTTCCAACTAGTTCCTGTCCTATTTATTTTATTTTATTTTTGAGGTAGGGTCTCACTCTAGCTCAGGCTGACCTGGAATTCACTATGTAGTCTCAGGATGGCCTCGAACTCACAGTGATCCTTCTACCTCTGCCTCCAAAGTGCTGGGATTAAAGGAATGTGCCACCACACCTGGTGTCCCTGTTCTGTTTTGATGTCATGGTTATTTTTTTTTCTCTCCTGTTATGCAGGTCCTGTGTAGGTAGTGTCAGCCCACTGTGAGGTCAGGAATACTACAGCCGCTTTTTATCTGGAAGGCAATATCACAGAGCATTCTTGTCCCTTTTTTTGGCTCTTAGTCTTTCCCCACCTCTTGCGCAATGCTGCCCTTGGAGGGTGTGATAGAAATAACTCATTTAGTGCTGAACACACCACTGTCATCACTTCTCGGCACTTTGATGAGTTTTAAGTTTCCCCGATGGTCACTGCCGTCTAAAAAGAGAAGCTTCTCCAACCAAAAGTTAGAGTAGCATTAATATGTGGGCATAAATATAAGTATTTAGAGGGCGTTTGGTAGGTATAATATATGCATTTAGCCAGACAACAGTAGTAGTTTCTCCCCTAGGGCTTATGACCTCCCTCCTCCCCCGCCAGCCATAGGCTTTTGATTAGATTTTCCGCACCAGGTATGAGTTTCTTCCCTTGGAGTGGGCCTCAAGTCCAGTCAGAGAGCAGTTGGATGCACCATTACACCTACAACCATGTAGCTTGTACTCCAGTCCACTGCTGGTTAGGACTTTTGATGAGGTTTCTCCCATAATAGACCACATGACAGCAAGTCAACAGGGAGGTTGTCCAGCTCAGTTCTTGCTTGATTTCTCAGTGACCTGCAGTTCAGGCATGTGGGGTCTTCAACAGTAGGATCATACCATCTATTTGTGGTGGGCAACCAAGAACTTTGGCTATAATTATTTGGTGGCTCAAGGGCCTCCCTTACCAACAACTCCCTGGAAGGTACCCAACCCCTGGCACTAACATAACAATCTGTGGCTGCTGGGCACAGCCCTATCCACACCTACAGGGTACTTTTGCCCAAATTTTCTCTTTTTTTAACATACCTTTTTTTTTTCTTTTTAACCACATGAATGTTTTTCTTGATTCAGTTTTTTTCTCCTTTATTGTCTTATTAGTGTGATAGCATTTTTTTGTTTTATAATATTCATGACTGCTGTAAAATATTGCATACATATTTAAGTGGTCCTCTTCTCTGTGCCTTTATGTTGTTTCATATTTTCTATATAATTTATAAAAACTACAGGAAATCATCTTTTCATCTGAACAGTTGGTCATTTTTAAAGAGATTAAACCGATAAAAAAACTCCTAGCCGGGCGTGGTGGCGCACACCTTTAATCCCAGCACTTGGGAGGCAGAGGTAGGTAGGAGGATCACCATGAGTTCGAGGCCACCCGGAGACTACATAGTGAATTCCAGATCAGCCTGGGCTAGAGTGAGACCCTACCTTGAAAAACCAAAAAAAAGAAAACTCCTCACTGCTTCGGCAGTCACAATGCCCATCTTCCTTGTCCTTTGCTCTGGTCCAGATGGTTAGTACTAATATTAATATTATCCATATTGTTATCATACCTGCTCTCACCTGAGGGTTTCCCTTACATTCTTCCTCATGTATGTGGCTCTGATTATTTCTTTCAGCAGTTGTATGTATGTGTGAACAAGTTTTATTTTCCACCTTTATTTTTCAAACATAGTTTCTTTGGGGTTGTGGTGTTTTGGCCTTATTGATGCTTCTGCATTGTTTTCTGGCTTTGTTTACACACACACACTTGTTGGAATCCTTAGTTTGGCCCTATACACATTGTGATTGTCCCCCCCCACACACACACTACTTTTAAGATTTTCATTTTATTACTAGTTTTGAGTTACTATGTTATTTGGTTTTCTTGTTTTCATGCTTTGGGATTTTGAGCTTCTGGGATGTTGGTTTATAAGTTTCTCTCATATTTGGAAACATTTCACACATGCTTTCTTCAGATATTTTTCTGTGCTCCTTTCTCCTTCTGAAAACTTCAATTACGCATATTTTAGAATGCTTGAAGATATCCCGTCTCATAGTCACTAAACAATTTTGATTTTTTTTTCCCCTATATGTCTTGAAGCTTGAAGTTCTTTTTTTTTTTTTTTGCCATTAATTTCATTCGGTTGGTTTTTCTTCTCTAGTAATTCTGTTTGGGTCATTTAAAAAAAATCTGCCTCTCTAACATTTTATGCATGAGGTATGCTATTTTTAATACCGTCTTTCCTTAATTCTAATACAGTAGCAATCTCTCAGTAATTGACACCTCCTCCCTTTCTTCATGGGTCGTATTTCTCCACATCTTTGAATGTCTTTTCATACTTAATGAAAATGCCAAATGTTGCGAATTTTACCTTCCTGAGCGATGAGTATTTTTGTATTCTTAGACTTTAAGAATGTTACTTGAAAAGACGAATGCGATCCTTTTAAAAGGCTGCTTTTCAAAGTAGTTTGGGGACACCAGAGCAGCATTTGGTCCTTTGCTAATTGTTGTATCCTTGAAGCGGTTCCCTTCAAGGACTCACCTGGTGCCCTAGGAATCCCAAGGAATAGGAATAGACAGAATTCAGGGTCCTGAGTGAGTGTCTTTTAATTTTTTCATGGCTCATTTCTCGCCTGCATGCACTAATCGGTTCTCCATTGAATGCTCCAGAAGAACCTGCTAGAGAGTCCTGTTTTTTTTTTCTTTTTTCTTTTTTTAGACTTGATCATTGTTAGCAGCTAGGTGAATTCTGCTCATCTTGTCGTCTTTGGAATGTGCAGCTCCGTTGCTTCAACTCAGGAGAGTCCGACAGCTTTGCCTGGCTTCGCCGCCGCTTGGCCTAAGCTGGGGAGGCCCTCAGGCTCCCCACGTTTGCTTCCCATCTCTCAGGGATCACTGTTCCGCATGACTTGGCGTTCAGGAACTTGAGAACAGTGATTTTATGTTTTGCCTTTGGTTTTCCTTTTAAAATTTAATAATTTCAGGTGGGAGAGTAAATTGAATTTCTGGTACTCTTATCATATTAAAAGTGGAAATCTCAAAAATAGGTTTTCTTTTTCTTTATATATTTAATGTTGCTATTAGTTTAAGAAAAATGCTGCATTTTCTCTGCCTCCTCACCGTATCTGTGTATGTGTAGAAAGATCTGAGGGAGAGTGAAGAAGAGTCCGTAGAAAAGCAAAGGATACGCTCCCTTGTTTCTCCAGATCTTTCTGTTTTGCTCTTGGAGTGTTGCTGTGACCCCCCCTTACTAGTCCAGGCCCCTTTGTTCCTTTGGGACAAGGACTCTGAAAGATTCTGTGAATGCGCCATGCACAATAGACGGGGATATTGTCTTGCTCTGCATATTTTAACTTATATAATTCAAACCTCGACAGTCATAGAATAGAGGAAACATAATGAGGGAACTTACCTTAATACATATTACAAATAAATATGTAATGATTAAAATTTGAGGTACTGCTACTAATCTTGATCAGATGAATGGCTCAAAGTAGAATGTCTGCAAATAGACCCAAAAGTCTATTTTAAATATTTAGCATAAAGATATTCCATGATGAGCTTATTCAGTTGTGTTAGAACAGATGCCTAATTTACTGGGGGGGGGGACCTCAAGTTAGATTTCTTCCTCATATCTTATAGCCAGGTATATTCCAGATAGGTGCAAGATATAATTTTAATGTTTATTCACAGGAAATAAGGAAATCCACATACTTTTAAACAAACATAATGAAAAATTGATTAAGATTTTACGAGTTTACATCTTTAGTATAGCAATGGTAAATAGAGCTAAAATACAGTTATTATCTTTATTATAAAAATACTCCTCGTAAGTTAAAAAGTATTTTAGAAAAAAGAAAGGTGAACACTAGAAAAATGGGCAAAGGATCTGATTAAATAATCACAATCAGTAATTAAAAAATAAATGTCTAGTAAATGTTTATTTAAAAAATCCCCTTCACAAAATAATGATTATTATAGCAGCTATAATTTATTTTGCATTTCTGTTCAGTTATGGTAAGTGCTTTCAAATGATTAGTTTACTTCTTTAAAAAGCAAGAATAGCACTGTTATCAACATCAAACAAATGACAATCAAGACAGGAGACTAGATTCTTGCCCAGGGTGACAAATGTGATCTCCCTGGTCATCTGTTGCTAGAACCTGCCCTTCATCAAGTGTCAAAGAGTAAATTAAAACTGCCTGAAACTACTGCAGCTTACAGAGAAGCTAGTTGTTTATTGAAGATCACACAGCTCATGATAAAGTTTTAGTAGAAGGAAAGAAAGCAGAGTAAAGCCAGCTGGGTAACAGAAAATGACTTAATTTTACAAATTCACCGTTTTCTTTTCAGAATATTTAAAAGATGCTTCAAAGAAGATGAAAAGCGGTCTTATGTTTATAAAATTGGCTAACCCCTGTTCAGGTACGTCTTCTCCCTTTCTCTTCCATCTCCTGCTTTTGACATTATGGCGAACTGTACGGGGGATTTATTCATCCCTGTCATCTTCCAGAATAACCTTTTATCAGGAGGTTGTAAAAATCAAGCTACCAATGGTGTTTAGCCTTCCCAGATATTCATTTGAGCTAAACATCAAAAATAATGTTTTTTTAACCCACAGAACTTTTCAGTCATTAGAAACATTGGTAAAACCACACAAAATAAAATTATGTTTCAGTTCTTTGAAAACAGATGAATTTTTTTTTTTTGGCTTTTAAAGCCAACTTGTTTTAAAGACGTGCTGCAACATTAACCTCTACTTATATTTATTTTATGTTATAAAGACAAAAAAAAGTCAAAAGGCAGGCGGCTTTCCTTGATGTGCCAAGAATTTGATTACTTTCATTTCTAGCTGTTCTTTCTTTCTTTAATTCTGACCAAAAAGAAGGTTTTTTTCCCTCCCTTGTCAGGGGATACTTTTTATTTAAAGCATTATATATTAAACAGATTCATATCTTATTGGGAAACAATTTTAACTTTATACGTAGTACATTTTCAGCTTCTAATTTTCAAGGCAAAATATTAAAACACACTCAAGGATGTAGTGCTATTCGATTTGCTTTGTCTCTGTGAGGAATCGTTTTTCCGATTTTAAGGGTTTGATGCTTATGAGGGATAGCTTTTTCCCAGTGACTATACAACCGAATAGCAAGGGAAAGTTATGCGGTGCCTTGCTGGAAGGACAATAGAAACAGGAGGGTAAAAATCAATCAATCAATAAAAATCCTGACATTCTCCAGTATCCTTTTCCTCAAAAGGAAATTAAATGTATTGGTCAGCTATATTACTATGTGGAAGCCTAAAATGAGGTGAGAAACTGTTTCTCAAAGTGAAGTTTTAGGTAGTAGTAAAGGTTCTAAAAGTAGCAAAAACATAGGTACAAACTACAGCTAGCTTTCATCTGAAAGGTCCATTTCATACAGCATGTATTGGCGGCGGTGGCTACAGGCGGGGTAAGCTGAGCACCGACTGTGCCAGGTAGTGTTTTAGGACATTTACATGTGTTTTTCTTTTCTGTTCTTATGAAAGCTCTATGAGCTAGGTTGGAGTGCCTACCTGTCTAGACAGGTGTGGAAACAGGGTCACGACATGGTCTATGTAACTTCTCCAAGGATGCATGTCCAGTGTGTGCTGGAGACCGATTCTTACTTACTCAAGGTCCTTACTCCAGACACCGTGGCTGTGGTTAGAAAGTACATCCCATGTGTTGACGGGATAAGTCATTAGCCATACACACATGACACCCCTTCTAGCCTCTCCTCATCCTTGCTGCCAAGAATCGATCACAGAACCTTGCACATGCCACGCAAGGCACTACCTCCCTCCCTTTTGAAAAGAATAAAATGGAAAAATCCTTCCAGTTGACTGAGGCTTTACTCGGCCCCTGTGGTTTAGAGAGTACTTTTGACTTTCTCATGAACTTGTCCTATGGAGTCTGGGAGCTCGGTCCTATCTTGGCCCCTGAGAGAGGGAGCCACACGCTGGCCTGGAGACAGGGATCCACGTGCCAGCTCAGACCAGCTGTCTGAACCCTTAGGGTCTGGGGGTTTAAGAATGTTTTTCTCCACCTCTGATCTAATGGCAAATTCAATGAGAGGCTTTGTAGCAGTTAAGATAAATGACTTGCCTTTTTCGCTTTTATGGTTTTAAGTTCAGCAAGGATTACAGAACTGGAACACAAGTGTCTGGGTATAATGCCCATAAGCTTTCCTTGGAGTCCGTTTGTATAAAGTATGTCTACGTATGTTTATGTTCCTATTAGGAATGTTCCTTGGGACTATTGGGCAGGCTTTTGATGTGCATGTCTACGTATGAGAAAGCTTACAAATAAAAAACAGATTTTTATTACAGGGGAAGGAGCCATTTACTTGTTCAGTATGAATCTACAGCAGCTGTTTGAAATCAAAGTTTTCAAAGAAAAACACCATTCTTGGTTTATCAATCAATCAGTTCAATCAGGTGAGTGATTCATGATATATTCCCATTACCTAAGCTTTTCCGTTCTTCTCACATATGCTGTGGACCCATCCACCTGCTGCTTTGGAGTGTGGTTGGTGGTGTAGTCTTCCTGGGCCATCAGAAAGGATTAAGTCAAAGAGAAAGGGAAGATCATTTGAGACTAAATCACTTCATCACTCCGTGTCTCAGGAAATGTAAACTAGTAACTCTGATATATCTTCTGAAGCACCAGCACATGCTCTGGTAGAAGTTGTACTACCTTCGTACCATGGAGTGCACGTTTAGTTGATTGGAGGCTCTCTAGAGGATCCTCACATTTTTAATTTATCCTTTCCTTGAGAATACTGATATAGCTTCTATAATATACTAGTATATAACACGGTTTTTAAAAGCGCTTTGTCATATGTTATGTCATGTGTCATATGTCATGTGTTAGTTGGCTTTCATTAGTCTAATATATACCCAAGAAAGTCAGCTCACCAAGAGAAAAGGTTTCCTTTGGTTTATAGTTTTGGAAATTTCAGTTCTTGAGTAGTTGGCCCCGTTGTCTTGGGCCTGTGGTAAGCATGTGGCAACATCACTCACTTCATAGCCAGGAACCAAAGAAAGGAAGAGACCAGGTCTGACAATTGCTTCTGAGGGCACTTCTCCAGTGACCCCCCCAACCAGCCACTAGGCCTCTCCTCCTAAGGATTCTACTTTCAAATGGTACCATTCCGTGGAACAAACCTTTCATAATACAGGCCTTTAGGGAACATTTACAACTGAAATGGTAGCATTCCTCAGCCCCCTGTACATACAGACAAACATGCAGACAGACAGACAGACAGACAGATTCACCACCACCAAAACTGTAGCCTCTGGGGGAAAAGTGCACCAACTGTTCTGATGCATGTTATGGACTGGTTGAGGACACAGTTGGTAGACGATTCTACATTATCATTGCCCATTCTCTGCCCTCTGATTTCTGTTAGTTCTGTGTGCCTCTTATTGCCGAGGTAGAAAGGCCACCTTGCTTGCCTTCTAAGACATTCCAGAATAGGGATTACTGCTTGTGATAAATGTCATATTCCTGTGTGCTCATGTGAGAAATTTGAAGAAGTTTTAAGCTGCCACAATATCATGGTAGGTACTTTGAGTGGCCTGCAAGGCCTGCAAGTAGAAAGTCTGTGTTGCTGTGCTGTTCACTTGGCAGCACAGCAGAGGTTCATCTTCTGAGGGGACACGTGAGAGGTTCATCTTCTGAGCGAACACACTTGCTGCTGTGCTGAGTTGATGAGGACAGAAACATCCCGATGGAAAAAAAATGGAAAAATTGGGAGGCAGTGATTGAATTGACCTATCTATCTTTCTCTGTCTACTATCTCCTCCCCCCCCCCAACCACACACACATATACACACCTTTTTTAGAGTAGTTTTAGGTTCACACCAAATGTACCATTGTTGAGGTTGGGAAAATGGCGCAATGGATAGTGTTTATATGCAACTCTAGAGACCTGCGCTGGGACCCCCAGACCACACCGAGACACAGAACGCTGTGGTGGGCTTCTGTAATGTCAGTGTGCTTACTTCAAGAAGGGAGACAGAGACAGGAGAATTTTCCAGAAGCTCACAGAGCAGTTAGCCAGGCAAACACAGTAGTAAATTCCAAGGAGAGACCCTGCCTCAAACAAGGTGGAAGGCAAAGACTGACCCAAAAGCTCTTCTCTGATCTCCCCTCATCTCACATTTGTAGTGGTACATGTGTGTGTGTATGCGTGCGCGCTCACACACACACACACCAAGTAGTTGCTTTTTTAAAAGTATTGTTGTCTTATTAAATTTTATCCTTAAAAGCTTTTTAAAAAATCATTTATTTATTTATTTATTTATTTATTTATTTATTTATTTATTTATTTATTTATTTATTTGAGGGGGGGCAGGCAGAGAGAGCAAATGGTCCCACCAGGGCCTCCAGCCACTGCAAATGAACTCCAGACACATGTGCCACCTTGTGCATCTGGCTTTACGTGGGTCCTTCTGCTTTGCAGGCAAAGCCTTAACCGCTAAGCCATCTCTCCAGCCCCCCCAAAAAACTTAAAAATAAAAAAAAGAATAGCCATGGCCACCAGATATCCTTGTTAGATATAGAAACCTGTTCCTAATTTCTGCATATGGTGGATGCAGCATGTAAAGTGAGCTTAGAGCATCTGAAAGGTTATTTCTATGAACGCCTACTTTTCAAAGCTATCAAATGGTGTCATAATATAAAATTGCTTCCTGAGTGCACACGCACATATACACATGAGCATACGTGTAACATAAAATTTAAGGTTAGGACACCGGGCGTGGTGGCGAATGTCTTTAATCCCAGCACTCGGGAGGCAGAGGTAGGAGGATCACCATGAGTTCAAGGCCACCCTGAAACTACATAGAGAATTCCAGGTCAGCCTGGGCTAGAACGAGACCCTACCTCGAAAAACCAACAAAAAAATTAAGGTTAGGGTATTTTTGTCTGTGTAGGTGGGTTGCTCTATGAGACCTTAAAAGCAAGCACATATCTTTCTTAAATCAAAACATAAAGGTTGAGTGGAGGTCAGCGAACTGTTTATTGTTTCATTAGTGAACCTATAGCTCCTGGTTTAATTCCATGGAAGGAGCAGGGGTCTGGGGTACTTGGAAGACTGTTTGATAGAGGAGTCCTTTTTCTTTTCTGCCTAGAGGAAAGTTTTCTGTTTGCTTGTCATATATTGCTGCCCACTTGCCTTTTCCTTCCTGAGCAGGGTGTGGGGTATGTTCTGGGGTGGTGAGCTCCGATGCCTTTTTCATGCCATTAGCCCCCAAGCTGTAGAAGAAGATGCCAGTGTGTTCCACGGCTTGATTCTCAAAGGCAGGAAGTGTTTTATTGCAGCTTTACAGACAGACAACTAATGCAAGCTTCCCCACTCACATTTCTGTTTCTCCACACTCCCACTCTAGCAAGGTTCTATAAAAAAAGATTTCCAAAGAAGCTGTGGACAGCTGGAAGTGGATTTCAGTGTCTTTGTGCTCTTCATACAGGGATTTGAAGCTTTGGGGGGAGTAAAATCTCATGAAGTACATTCTGTCTTGTGAATCTATATGTAAGAAGGAAATCTAAGGACGGACCTGAGGAATCTGGTTTGAAGGGAAATGAGAACATGTCCATCAAGGCATTTTTTAAATATTTTATTTATTTATTTTCAAGCAGAGGAATACAGAGAGAGAGAAAGAGACAGAGAGAGAGAGCACCAGGGGCATATGTGGATACTGAGGAATTGAACCCGGGGCCTTAGGCACTGGAGGCAAGTGCCTTAACCATTGAGCCATCTCTCCAGCCCACAAAGCATTTCTTGTACCTTAGTAACCCAGTGGAAAGTATGGTGACTGCCAGGCTTGCTACCACATGAACAGGTTTCCCAGGCTTATTATGTAAGAAGAGCTCCTGAATTTGGGGTTTCATGTATGCCTTTCAGTGATGGTTTTCACACTGAGATTAAGTAGAAATAAACAAGTGGTCCTTCAAAGGCATTTCTTTGTTTAATCTGCAGGGGGGCTTCTCCACTTTGCCACACCCATGGACCCTCTGTTTCTGCTCCTCCACTACCTCGTTAAGGCTGGCAAAGAGGTGAGTTTTCCATTTGGGGTGTTTAAAGTGAGGGAACGCTGTTTTATTTCATCTCTCTTCTCTTTTTCACGAGTCCCTGCATTTCAGATTGAATCTGGTTATCGCAGGAAATGTGCACGCATGTGCTAGCGTGATCCGGTTTGACACTGGCTTAATGAGATTGTCCAGTGGCTCAGTTCTCCACGCTATGTGCTCCTGGGTGAACAAGCCTAACCGTGAAAACTTCTATCGTTAAGTACTCAGACACAAAATGTTAAAAAATTGATCCAAAGCTTAGGGAAACGTTGGATCTTTTGCGAAAGCCTGTGACATAGGTAAACTGAGGCATAGCTGGCAAAAGCTCACTAATGGGGAGGCTTTGCTTGGGACTTAAAGACTCCCAGATAGGTTTCACTTACTCTGTAACATAAAGACCAAGCATATTAATAGTAAGAGTTTCAGCCAGAGGTTCTGAAGCTGTTTGTATTCAGAGCTCTGAAGCAGTTAGGTTTCTATGGGCTCCAACTATCAGTATATTTACTGGGCAAGAAATTAAAACTGAGGAACTAAGAAAATAATAAGGCATTGTATGGTAACACAAATTACACATTTTAATGAAACAACAAGATTGAATGAGGAATATAACTTTGTTTTACATCTTTTGAAAAATCTAATGTCTAGTTTGGTTTTCTCTAGATCCATCAGTCAGTTTGAAGACGTTTGATTTGACAACTTTAAAGAATATATTTTGCTTGAACTGTTTAGGAAAATCAGGTTTTTTCAAACTCTGGTGTTTGCATATAGATTAAATCCTTATAAATTCATTTTTATTTCTTTCCTTAAACCAAATTCTTACAACTTCTACTTTTGTAGGTAAATAATTTTAAGTTCTTATAAATGCTAAAAATAATAAAACTTAAGCTTTAAAAAATTTTTCTTTAAAGTATTTTTTATTTGCAGAGTGTCTGCTTATTTTGGGGGAGGGATATGGGCATGCCAGGGCCTCCAGCCACTGCAAATGAACTTCAGATACATGTACCACTTTGCATCTGGCTTTATTTACATGGGTACTGGGGAATCAAACCCCAATCATTTGCAGTTAAACACCTTAACCACTGAGCCATCTCTTCAGCCTAAAAAAAAAAGCCATCCTTTTCAAAGATTTTTAAAATTTATAAGCAGAGAGGAGGGGGAGAGAAAATGGACGTGCCAGGGCCTCTTGCCACTGCAAACAAACTTCAGATACATGTGCCACTTTGTGCATCTGGCTTCATGTGGGTACTGGGGAATCGAACCGGGATTGTTAGACATTGCAGGCATGTGCCTTTAACTGCTGAGCCATCTCCCCGGCCCTACCTTTAGCTTTAATTCCTACTTTCTCTTGTCGAACTTTCCCACCTTTTATACCTCTTTTCTGCCCTCTGCCCTTTACGGTATATTAGTGAAATTCTGGCCCTCAGCTTCATCATATTTCCCCTTGTCTTGGCTACCATGAAAACCAGTGTATTTAGGGTTCTGGTCGCCACCTAGAAGCCATGGGAAAATTCACAGAAAAATGTGAAAACTTCATTTGGTTCCATGTATTTTTTTTTTTCTAGAGCAAATTAACAGGGAGAAAGACCCCAGCTTCAGTACTTGGCAGGAATAGCTCCATCTTCCTTTGCGACCGATACCCAGCTTGGCCCTCTGGGATCCTCTAGGACCCTGTGACAAGTTTCTAGATGCAGAATGAAGCAGAATGCTGCTCAGGGTGGCACTCGGCTCTCATTTTAGGCCATTGTGTCTTTTCTTTTAAGTTCTAGAAGTGTCATGAATGAGGTGGTTAGGCGTTTCCTCTCTTGGGGTTTAGATGGAGTCGTTTCATTTCTTGTTTAGTTCAAAAACATCACTTTTCACTTCTGAATTTTGCTTATTCTGTTTTAGTCACAGTGCTTCTTTTAACACCAATAAAAATAGCTCCTCGGTCATCTCAGGTATTATTATTAACTTTACATTTAAAGCGAATTGCTTATTGCATTTCTTTTTTATGTATATGTGGCAAAGAAAATAGGAAGGAAGCACTCATTATGAAACTCGTGTATCTAAGCATCTTCTTAGAGCAGTTAAATATTAAAATACTAGTTGCGCATGGAAGACTTGAGATTTAAGATGGACTGTGACTGACACATGAGGAATGTGTAACCTGGTGGAAATTAGAGCAGTAGTTCAATCAAGACACTGTGTTTATCATTGATTGGTCAGACAAACAGAAAGTTGAACAAGACATCACGTGTGCTGCTAAGTGAATGAGAAGATTTCATCCTTGAAACCAAAGAAAGCTGCATTTGCAGAAAGAATCCATCAAACACTTTTTCTGTCGATGGAATTTGGTCACAAAAACAAGCAGAAGCAGGACCTCTGTTCCAAAGCTTAGGACCCCAAATCAGGGGATGAGGCTTTCATTTGCATAACCTTGCCCTTCCCTGTGATGAGTAAAGTTAAGGAAAACTAATCCTAACTATGCAAGATAAGATTCTGAGTTTTTAGCCTCTGCCTCACCCACTCCCTGGCATTCACTTGTCTACTGGGCCTGGCTGGGTCCATCTGCACTTTCTTTGAACTTTCCCTGTGGCTGTCTTTTCTTCTGTTCTTGTCTAAAGGTGGAAGCGTCATCACAGTAGCATCTCAGAATAGATTCATTTGGAGCATTTTCCTTTTTGTGGTAAGGCTCTCTTTCTTCAGCCCTGGGGTGAAAACAGGGAGGCTGATGTATATTCTGGGTCTGGTCGGGGCTTGATCCCAGCCAGGATGACAGTCAGGACTCCTTCTCTGTGACCTCTTTCACATGGAATGGTTGAACCACTCCTAGGCAGTTTCTGTCATCTTCTCTGGTTCTGACCCCCTGTGCTTTTCTAGAATTTTGTTCTATTTCACGTGGTGACTACCCTCTAGGTAGGTGACGTGCTCTCATGAACTGCCTTAAAGGAGTTCATCCCAGCTTTAGCTTAGAGGCTCCTTAGATGGAACAAGGGGCTCAGAACTAAGCTGAAAGCTTAGGCATGAGATGGTATATATTTCTTATCTTTTCATGTGTGAGTTTATTGACTGGAACCCTTGCATTTTTTAATAAAGGTTCATTGTGTATGTGTATACATGTGGTTTATGCACATGTGTGTCCATTCATGTAGAAGACAGGGGACCATGTCAGTTGTCCACTACTGCTAATCTGTCTTATTTCTTAGATAAAGCCTTTCACTTGAAACGACAGCTAATACCATTTTTCTTTTAGACTTGCTGATCAGGGAGCCCTCAGAGTCCTCCTACCTCTACTCTCCTCAGCACTGAGGTTCTAGGTGTGCATGACTAACCCAGCTCTTTATGTGAACTCTGGTCTTAATGCTTATACAGCAGGCGCTCTTACCTGCTGAGCCATCACCCTATCCTTGAATTTCAACTCACCAAAGTTTTCTTTTCAGGGAAAGTATCAGCCCTTGGATCAAGTTGTGGTGGATGACGTATTTCCAGATTGTAGCTTGTTGCTGAAACTTCCTGACCCTGAGAAGTCACTTCACCACGTGACAGAAGAAAAAGGTACAGTATGTGGGTCTTTGAAGTTAGGCCTTTTGTTTGACAGTATGGCTAAAGGCTCCCTGACTGAAACGTTCGTCTGTGTCCATGGTCGAGAAAGGTGTCACACTGGCGACTTCCATGTGTCAGGGAAATCCTCTGGCCTGTCTTCCACAGGGCAGAAATCAAAAACAGTGGTATTAGTCTCAGCTCTTCTCTGAACTAGTTCTGTGACTTTAAGCAAGTCACTCACCTGCTCTCTGCTTTAGACTTCTCATTTGTTAAGTTATATGAACAGTCAAGAAAAATTGAGCACCTGCTGAGAAGCATGTTAAAACTAATGTGAAGCTTTATGAACAAATAAGACAGTTCATTAATTCATTGCTTTGAGTCTGTTTTGGGGGAAAATGGCAAGCAGGACAGGATAGGACAGGACAGGACAGTGTGGTATAATGGAAATGAACTCTTTATTTCCTAGAGATGCTCAATAAGCCTGTGCAGATAGGTTGGCATTACATTGCTTTCCAGGGGAAATGGCCTGTGAGGAGATCACTGAAGAATGAGTCTGAACAGCAGTGCAACAAAGATGCATGGACGTGCGGAAAAAGCTGGTCACGTGTAGGAAGCTCCAAGGAGTTCACTGTAACTATAGAACAGCGTGTTAGAGAGGGATTTAGGCTAGAGGACTAGGGCAGGAATGCAGGGTCTGTATGTTGAGGGGCCTCATATTCATCTCCACTTGACCTAACAGTGGTGGCAGCTCTGTGAAGTTTTCATCAACACAGTGCTATGGTTTGGACTCTAGACCGGAGAGGCCAAGGCCAGGTCCACAGAGCTCTTGCGGGGATCTGGACAGGGGCCGAGCTTAGGAGATGGAACTAGGAAGACACAGCAGTTTAGTCGGAAACCATTACATCTGATGATGGAATGGTGTCAGGAAAAGGCAGGAGTCAAGAAGGACTTATCTAGGTTTGCGCCTCAACCTAGGAGTTACAGATTACCAGATGTGGGCCAACAGAGCAGGTGGGTAGTAAGGAGCTGGGCTGTAGGTATAGTACAGGTCACTTGGATTTTGAGAGGAGGAAAGGAAGCAGTGTGTGGGGATGGTCTCCTTCTCCTCCCCCATTCGTATATATTCATTGTACCTAGTGATAAGCATCATAAAGACATTTCTATTCAGATATTTGCCGTATTTACCCCCATATACCCTATCCTTCCTTAACACTGGCCCCTACCCTTTCCCCCAGATAATCCACTTTTATTTCCATATCATATGATAGCTAGATGGTATATGTGGGGGGTATGGAATTCACACAAGAGAAAATGTGCAGTATTTGTCTTCCTGAGTCTGTATTATTTTCATTTAATATCATGATTTCCAGTACCAGCCATTTCTCTACAAAGGACATAATTTTGTTCTTCTTTATGGTTGAAAAAAGTTCCATTGTAAATATTAACCACATCTTCATTATCCATTCATCTGTTGATAGTTGACTAACTCATTCCATTCTTTGCCTCTTTTGAGTGGTGACACTATCAACATCGATGAGCAGGCATCTCTGTGGTATGCTGGCTTGGATTTCTTTGGCTATATATCCAGGAGTTAAATACAGCTGATTGTAGGTAGTTCTGTTTGTAGTGTTTGAGGGTCTTGCCTAGTGGCTATGCCTGTTTACATCACTACCAGCAGTGTCAAGGGTTTCTTTGTCTTATATCCTCACCAACACTGGATGTTACTTGTCTAAATGATAATCATCCTCACTGGGGTGAAAGGAAACCTCAGTATAATTTTGATATTCATTTTTCTAGCAGCTGAAGATGTTGAACATTTTTCTACAGTTTTATTGGCCATTTGTACTTTCTCTTTTGGAAATTCTTTTCATGTTTCATTTGCCCATTTGTTGATTAATTTTTTTGATATGTAATTTGTTGACTTCTTTATTCTAGATATTAATCCCCTATCTGGGTGTATAGTATAAACTCTCTCCTCACTTGATTATTTCCTTTGCTATGCCTATGTAATCCCACTTTTCCATTCTTGTTGTTAGTTCCTGAAATATTAGAGTCCTTTTCAGAAAGCCATTATCTTTGTCTGTACCTTGAGGTTTTCTCCTTGAGCAATTTCAGGACTTGTAGTAAGGTCTTTGGTCTATTTTAAATTGATTTTTATGCAGGGTAAGAGATAAGGATCTAGCTTCATTCTTGTGGCTATTCAGTGTTCCCATCACCATTTGTTGGAAAGGCTGTCTTTTTTCCCTTGTATCTTTGGCTCATATGTCAAATACCAAGTAGGTGGAATATCATGAGTTTATTTCTGGGTCATCCATTACATTCTGTTGGTATATGTATCTGTTTAGTATCAGTATTGTGTTGTTTTTGTTACTATGGCTCTGTAGTATAATTTAACACCAGGCATTGTGATATTTTCAGTATTACCGTTTTTGCTCAAAATTGTATGTTTGGGGTTATTTGTACTTCTGTATGAATTTTATGATTTTTTTTCTGTTTCTATAAAGAATGCTATTGAAATTTTGATGAGGCTACATTTGATCTGTAGGTTGCTTTTAGTAGTATAGTAATTTTCATGATTTTAATTCTTGACAATTCATGAAATGGTGGTTGGGGGGTGGTCTTTGCATCTTCTAGTGTCTTAACCTTCCTCAGTGTTTTAAAATTTTCACTAGAGGTCTTTCATTCCATGGTTAGTGTGGTGGCTTGAATGAAATGTCCCCAGGAGGCTCATGGGTTGTGAATACTTGGTCCCCAGGTGATGGCAGTTTGGGAAAGTTTCAGGCCTGGATGAGAAGCATTGCTGGAGGTGGGCTTTAGAGTAACACAGGCCAGCCCCATGCCCGGTGTTCAGACTGTGTTCCTCCTGCTGTTCTGGAGATATGATGCCTGGCTGTCTTTTCCCGGCCATGATCAAACTTCCCCACAAGACTTTAAGCCAAAATAAAGCTTTTCCTTCCATATGCTCCTTTTGGTCGAGTATTTTTTTCCATCAGTGAGAAGGTAACTGCTACATTTGGATTTATTCCTAGATTTTGTTTACTTGTTTGGGACTATTGTGAATGAGACTGTTTTCCTAATTTCTTTCCCATATGTTCATTATTGGTATATAGGAAAGCTTCTGATTTTGTGTATATAGGTTTTATGTCTTACTACTTTGCTCAAAGTATTTCTTAGTTCTAAGAGATTTTTGATGGAATCTTTAGGAGCTCTTTAAGTATGGGCTCATATGGCCTGCAAATAGTTTTTAGTATAATGTTGGCTTATAGGCTTGTTGTATATGGCTTTTATTATGTTGATGTATATTCCTTTTATTTTTAGCTTCTTCAGGGCTTTTATCATGAAAAGATGTTGGACTTTGTCAAAGGCCTTTTCTACATCTGTTGGGATGATCATGTGATTCCTATCTTCCAGTCTGTGTTATTACATTTATTGATTTGCATATGTTGAACAAACTCCAAATCCCTAAAATGAAGCCAGCTTGCTCATGATGAATGATCTTTTAATATGTTGTTGGATTTGGTTTGCGAATATTTTATTGAGAATTTTTGCTTCTATGCACCTCAAGGATATTGTCCTCTATTTTTCTTGTTTTTTTGTCCTTATTCAATTTTGGTTTTAGGATACTGGCTTTATAAAATAACTTTGCTAGAATTCCTTTCCTTTCCACTTATTGGAATATTTTGAGGAGCATTGGTATTAATTCTTTAACAATCAGGTAGAACTCAGCAATGAATCCATTCAGTCTGGGGCTTTTTTTTAGGGGGGGAGGAGATGTCTTATTACTGTTTCAGTCTCACCGTTTAAAGTGTTGTAACATCTTAGTTTGATTTTGTTAGGTCATATGTGTTTAGAAATTTATCCGTTTCTTTAAGATTTTTCAAATTTATTGTGATAAAGTTTTGAAAGTGTGCCCTAACGATCCTTTGAATTTCATTGCTATCTATGGGCTGACTCCCTTTTCATCTCTAATTTTATTAATTTGGGTCTTCTCTCTTTTTATTTGAGTAGTTTGGCTAATGGTTTGCTAATCTTGTTCAGCCTTTCAAAGAACCAATTTCATAAATTATTTGTATTGTTCTTTTCATTTGTGTTCAATTTATTGCTTGTCTATCCTTTGTTGTTTCTTTCTAACGATTTTGAGTTTGGCTTGTTCATGTTTTTGTGAAGACCATGAGGTATATTAGTTTGAGATCTCTATGAATTTTTAGGCACTTATTGCTATAAATATCCCTCTTAGAACTGCTTTCATTGTATCCATAGGTTCTGATATGTTATATTTTCATTTTCTGTGTTTTGACAGGTTAGAAACACTATACATGCTTAGCATTGGTATCAAAAAAACAAAAATCCAGATCATTTCAAAGTCTGGAAACTTAGTGTGGGAACCAAAATAAGCCAATAAGTTATGGCTGTGTGGAGTCACAGATGGCCTGGCCAACTATGACAGTTCTTCTGGGACCAAGCAAGTAGTGATTCCAAAGTGTAAGCTTCCAGTGGGAAAGGGGAGGGCCTCACTGGTTGTAGTTCTCATTAGAGTGGTCTGCTGATTCTTAACTTGGCCATGCTTAGGTCTCCATTTTGGATCTAAGGAGTGCATGGTGCCAAGATTTTTATCGGAGTCATCTCATTAAAAACATTCCCTGATGCCATTTGTGGGAGGAGATAGCAGTCTTTTTTGGATGACAAATGAAGTAACCATAACATTTTCGAAAGCTAAAGTAATCTTGAAGTAGTCGTTTTAGTAGTTTCTGTCAGTTTAACATGAGTTGAAATGCAATTAACTTTTATCTAGAATCCTGCCGTTGGCTATATTAAAATAGTTATCCTAAAACAAAATTCAGAAACCTATATTCTAAAAAGAATTGGTACTTCCATTTGTTCATTTCAAGCCTTAGAGCAGGGAGCTTCCCCCTACATACCATTTGCCCTGGCCAGGTGTTATGTCATTAGGCGAACTTCTGTCCCGGTCACCTCTGCTTCTCAGCATTACCTCACTTTTAGACATTTTTCATTTCCTTTTTCAAAGTAGCCATATCATCAGCCTTTATATACATCAGCCTTCTAAAACCCCAGGCCTCAGATATTTGGTTTAAATGATAGTAAGGCAAAGCAAAGTAATTCGATAAAATGTCACACAGCAAAAGATAACATTCAGTGCCCTAGAGGTTTGGCAGTTTCTTAACAATCAAATTCTTCCTTCGGTGAACTATATATAGCCTATAAATGTAAAATAATAGAAAGTTCAAAAACAAAATAAAAAAAATTGAAACCAGGGAGCAGAGAAATGAGATCACTTTCCGCCTCATCAAAGTGCACATAGCTCTACATTATTTTTTAAAGCTTTTATTGACAACGTCCATAAATATAAGCAATACAACATGATCATAACCCTCTTCTGTTGCAATCAGCTGCTCATTGCAGTGACAAACATCCAACCAGACACAGCTTATGGAGGAAGGGGGTTTATTTTAGGTTTAGAGGTTCAAGGCGAATGCCATCAGTGTGGGAGAAGCTGGCTCCTTTTCACAGATCCAAGGAGAGCGATATCACCAAAGCCAGCACTGAGCAGCCAGAGCCCAACTGCTCTCTCCATACCTTTGGGCTAGAATTCAGATCCTCCACCAGACACACTTTATAGCTGTGCCCAGTGACGAGCCCCCCAGTAGCAGGAATCTACCTATTAGGGGCTAAAGTTGGAAGTTCAATTTTAATATGGGGCCATACATTCAGACTATCACACTCAAACTGCCAAACCTTTTACCATCCTCATTTGTCCCCTTCCAAATCCCCCTTCCACTCAGTCCCTTCTTTCCAACTAGTTCTACAACTTGCTCTACACCTGCATCCCTTGCAAGCAGGAATATGTGAATCTTTCTGTAAGGCGTGTGCACAAGGACTGTGTATTATGATTGGCAGTGTTTCCATGAAGTTGGTAGGAGAATGCCTAGAATTCTGAGTGTCGTAGTCAGCTTTCTCGTTGCTACACAGAAAAGAACCCAACCAGAAGCAGCTTGTAGAAGGAATGGGCTTATTTTGGCTTAACTCAAAGACTCAAGGGGAAGCTCCATCCTGGCAGGGAAAACAACAGCATGAGCAGAGGTGGACATCACCTCTGTCACAGCACTGCAAACAGCGGCAGGAAGGTGTGCCCAACACTGGCAAGGGGAAGCTGGCTATAACCCCCATAAGCCCAACCCCAACAACACAGCTCCAACAAGGTTCCAATTTCAAAACTGCCACCAGCTGGGGATCAAGCAATCAGAACACATGAAGTTTATGGGGACACCTGGATCAAACCACCACACTAGTTATGAGAACATGTCAATCACACGTGCAGGACGTACACTTTACTAACTGCCTTATAATGTTATTACTTAATTCTTGCACTAATTCCCATCTAGTGATATTAGAACCTGTGTCTTTATAAATAAGGAAGCGGAGTTTCAGAAAATTTAAGTAACTCTGCTAATATCTCAAAGCACGTACTAGAAGTAAGATTTGAACCTGAGTTTGAACTTGAGTTTGCCTCATAGTGGTTCTTGTTCTTCCTTCCTACACTGTATAATATTCCAAGATACTCTGCTAGGTTTTAAGAGTTCACCCCTCTCTGTGATGTCTTTTGTGTAGCAAAAGAGGGGGAGTGGAGGGAGACAGATGGCTGGGGTCCCTTCAGAAACTGACACCTCAGCCTGCAGGGCTCTCTCGAGTTTTCAGGCAAGTCATCTGTTGGTGATTGTCTTGAGTACGGGCTGCTTGTTTAAGTTTGGATTGCTGTCCATTTATAAATTACCATTTGGCTCTATTCTCTGACATTTATCTCTAGATTTTGAAGTAAGACAGACTACTAAAGAGCGGCCAGGTGATACGTATGACCAGGAACAAAAGTCAAGATGGAGTTGATTTTCTTGACAGCCCTCCTTGCCCCAGGCACGGATAGAGTACACTCAGAAATCCTCAAAGTTCTCAAAATCCTCAAAAAATGTTTGAGTATTATCCTCAGATACAGGGTGGATCATGTGTGAGGACCTTGTCCTCTGCCCTCTCCTGCTGAACGAGCCCTGCCACTGTCATTGGTACCTTGAAGGAAGATGATCGTGACCTTCACCTGCCTGCTATATTATTAAGGGAGGGGAACGTGGAGCTATTCGCTTGCTCTGGGGCTCAGGGCATGTTTTCAACCACAGAAGCTCACTCACATCAGTGGAGAGCTGACGTGGGAAAGGGTCACGACCTTTGCCCTGTCTGTGACACTGCTTCTGGGCCAGAGCCACTCTGCGTGAGCCAGGAAAACTTACCTGATAAACGGAGTTGCCAGGATTCTATCCGCACGCTGGCCAACGCTGGGGACGTAGAAGTGGAAGTGCGCTCCAGGCGGTTTCTTCAGCGGTGCACTGGGGAAATTGGAGTTTGTTAACTGATTGCTCAGTTGCTGAACATTTCATTCCATCTGTATTTTATAAACCCGGTCTTACCAGATGCTGGAGGCCATTTTTATCGGTACCAGACACGTGGAGGGAAAAGACATATGTATGTACACACGACCTGACTCGTGAACATACATGAACTTAACTGTAGTACATTTCATAGTTAGGGGTTGCTTGTGGCCTTTGTGAATATTTGAAACTTCCTCATTTTTCAAAATTTATGAATTTTAAAACTAAGTTGTAGCTCATATATTGAGTCTTGTGTAACATTCTGGGCTACAGTGATCATCTTGTCTATAGAATGTTTAATTTAGAAATAATTTTATAATTAAAAAACTTACTACAGCCAGGCATAGTGGTGCACGCCTTTAATCCCAGCACTCGGGAGGCAGAGGTAGGAGGATCGCCATGAGTTCAAGGCCACCCTGAGACTACATAGTGAACTCCAGGTCAGCCTGGGCTAGAGTGAGACCCTATCTCGAAAGACAAGACCAAGCGAAAGAATCAAAAAACTTACTAGATAGAAAACTCCAGGCCTAGGTGGCCTCACTGTACATCCTGTTCCTTGTTTAGAAAGAAGACATACTCAGCAAGCATGGTTGTTCAGCTATTGGATGAAGAAGGAACTTGTGAGACTAAATTGTTTTATATGTACCTATATGTGTGATGTGTGTATCTTCATATAAGTGTGTGTATATCTTCTTTAAGCATGGGTGGTGTGTGTATCTTCATGAGTGTGTGCATATCTTCAAGTGTTTGTGATGTGTGTGTATCTTCATATGAGTGTGCATATCTTCTTTAAGTGTGGGTAGTGGGTGTATCTTCAAATGAGTGTGTGCATATCTTTAAGTGTGGATGGTGGGTGCATAGCTTCATGTGAGTGTGTGCGCATATCTTTAAGTGCAGGTGGTGGGCGAGTATCTTCTCTAAGTGTGGGTGGTGGGTGTGCATCATACACGTGTGGGTGCATGTGCATATGCAGATACGTACTTGTGGAGGTTAGAGGTCTATTATTCTTCCGTTGTTCTCTGCCTCGTTCTTTTTTTTGAGATGGAGTTTCTTGCAAGTCCCAGGGATTCTCCTGTCTTTGCCTCCCCAATGCTGGGATTATAGCATATACTTTCACACCCGGCATTTTTCATGGGTGTTGGGGATCTGACTCAGGTCTTCATGCTTCTAGGTTAATAGTTTATCTACTGAGCCATTGCCATATTGCCATAAACTTTGTGAGGTTAGAAATGCCCCCAATCCTAAAATGAAAGTTGTTATAAGAAAAAAAAAAAGAAACTAGACTAATATCCTTTGCTGTCAATGATAGAAAAATCCTTAAGAAAATGTTAGAAAATGAAACATAAGAATGTAAAGTGTGCTGGGCATTAGAAAGTGGTTTACAGACGTACATATTACAAAAAGAAATCGCTTGATCAGACTGAGAAGATTCACTTTGATTCCTAAGGCAATTCCCAGCAAGTTAGGAACCAAAGTGAATCTTCTGAGTCCGGTCAAGAGCATCTGTGACAAGCAAGCTACTCACATCTCCCTGGTGAAAGACTTCCATGATTTTTCCTAGGCTGGTTCAAACAAGAACGTCTGCTCTCTGCATGTGTGGTTGTCACTATGGAGGAGGATCATCTAGCAGGCTCAGTAAGACAAGTGAGAAAAGTACAGAGATTAGAAGGCCACAAACAATATGGTCATGTATATAAAAATCCAAAAGAATCTACAAAATAAAGGAGAAAATTAGAATAAGGTTTCAGGGTACAGTCAACATAAAAACATCAATTTTATTTCTGCATAGTCAACCATCATCATTGAGTACAGGGATGAATTTCTAAGAAATGCACTGTTAACCCATTTCATCATTGAGGAGACATGTGCTATACATGCATGACCTAGATAACATGCTAGGCTCCATGACGTAGTCCGTGGCTCCTAGGCTCACAACCATGGGCAGTAGTAGGCAATACTGTAGGCAGCTGTAACACAGTGGTAAGTAGTTATATATCCATACTTATATAAACATAAGTACAACCCAATAAAAATGGAATGTGAAAGGCTAAAAATAGAGCACCTGTTTAGGGCCCTTAGCAGAAGAGGAGCTCCCAGGGTCAGACACTGCTTTGGGTGAGCCAATGAGTGGGTGCTGAGTGAACGTGAAAGCCTCAGGCATAACCGTGCTCTGCTCCAGCCTTTATGAATGTTGCGGTCAGCTTTCTAGTTGCTGTGCAGAAGAACCCAAGCAAAAGCGGCTTGTAGAGGAATGGGTTTATTTGGCTTACGGACTCGAGGGGAGACTCCATTCTGGCAGGGGAAATGATGGCATGAGCAGAGGCTGGACATCACCTCTGCCACAGGACTGCATACAGCGGCAGGAAGGTGTGCCAAACACTGGCAAGGGGAAGCTGGCTTATAACCCCATAAGCCCGCCCCCGACAACACAGCTCTAGTGAGGTTCTATTTCCCGAATTGCCATCAGCTGAGGATAGATCTATCAGAACACATTCATTTGTTTGTGGGGGACACCTGGATCAAACCATGACAATGAATAACAGGTATTTACACTGAATTAAATTTTGTTTCAAATATGTATCAGCCTCAGCTTACTATATTTTTTCACTTTAGACATGTCTTTTTTTTAAACTTTTGACTCGTTCATAACATTTATCTTAAAATAGAAACATATTACATAGCTGTAGAAAAATATTTTCATTCCTTTCTGTGCTGTTCTATGTTTCCTATTTAATTTTTTTTAGTCTTTAAAATTGTGTTAAAAGCTAAGATACAAACATGTATATTAGCTTAGCCCCACAGGGTCAATATCACTGTCTTCTCCTCCACATTTCAGCTCTCTGGAAGCTCTTTAGGAGCTGTGACCACAACTCCTGATATCAAGGCTTTCATCTAGAATTCCTCCTAAAGGGCTTGCTGAGGCTCTAACCCTTTCTTAGCAGACCTAAAAGGAATACACTTTAAAATGTAATAATGACATCAAAACTTAGTTATTTCCTCTCAGTATCAAGATTATATGCTACACATGGGAAGATGGTTCAGGTTACTCAAGGCTGAGTTCCTGGGTTTAAATCCCCAGTTCTCACGCAAAAGCCATTGTTGGTTTCTGTAACCCCAGTGTTCCTGTAGCAAGATGGGTGGTAGAGGCTAGAGAATTTCCTGGAGCTCCCAGGGACCATCTAGCACACACACACCCCAAAAAAAGTCCAGTAATTTTAGCCAGGCCTGGTGGTACACATGGGGAGCTGAGGTAGGAGGGTCACCATGAGTTCGAGGACAGCCTCGGGCTGCAGAGTGAGTGCCAGGTCAGCCCTGGCTAGAGTGAGACTACCTCAGAAAAAAATCCAAATAAAAAACTTAGAAGACCATCATTATGTCCAAGTCTGTTGTTGACTGAAATGTCATTATGCAGTGAAGAATTGGAATTAAAAAATACCATTTATACTGTCATACAAAATCATGAAAAATCTATAGATACATATGACATAATATATGTAAGACTAGAATAATGAGCATTACAATTGCAAAAAGAAATTAAATAGCTATACCATCTGTGTTCATAGGTTGGAAGACTCAGTATTGTTAAGATGTTTATTCTCCAGGTTCAAATTGTTCTGTAGATTCAATGTTCTATTAGATTCTTAGCAAACCTTTGTTCTTGTTTTTAGGTTTGGATTTTTTTTTTAAATGAATATATGTGGTTTTGGTCGGAGGAGTAGAAAATGATAAACTGTCCCCAGAATTCCTGACTATAATACCCCAAATCCTTTTGAAAAAGAATAAATTTGGAGAACCTGTAAAAGCTTAAGACTTACTGTAAAGCTACAACAACAAAATTTATATAAATAAAACAGAATAAAGAATGTAAAAATGGGGCCGGGACGAGGCTCAGCAGTTAAAGGCACTTGCTTTTGCAAACTCTGCTGGCCCAGGTTCAATTTCCTAGTACCCACTTAAAGCCAGATGCACAAAGTGTTGCATGCATCTGGAATTTGTTTGCAGCAACAAGAGGTCCTGGCACACCCATCCCCCCAATAATATATATATATATAAAAGAATCTAAAAATAGATCCATACCTACAAGCCTAATTTTTTTTCAAACGTGTTAAGATGACTCAATACAAAAAAAGGATAATAGTTTTTTCAACTAATACTTAATGGAAGCATCAGATAGCCATATGAAAACAATACACATTGATCCTTCCCTTGCTGGGGATGAGTAGAAGACTTGTAAAGATTCAGGGAATTGTGGAAGGGCAGATTATTACATGACTACATAGATTTCTTCAAGCTCCTCAGATCATACATTTAAAATGATTATTTACATTTATGACATAACATTTTATCTACATAACGTTGCCTTCTGGTTTCCGGCTTGCCTGATGTTGGCTTCATCTCTCTCCATATTGCCCATCTCCGTGGGATCAAGTGATGTGGTGTGGTAGGCAAAGCAGGCCCAGGATTTCGCCCCTGGTACCCAGGAGCATGGTTCTAGCATGCTGAACCTCACTCGGTTTTATACTTCCCTTGGAACAGTTTTAGCTTACTGAGCAAGGACAAGGTCACCCCAGGAGAAATGTGTAAGTGACCTTGGACAAGAGGATAGCGGAGCTGAGTGAAGAATCAATGGAGTCATTAGAGACAGAAAACCAAGAGGAAGAATTTTGCTGGGTGCTGTGAGCACACAGGAGGGATATATATCCCCAGGAGGGATACACCTCTTGCTTTCAGATTCACAGCAGTGTGGGGATGCTGCTGCACCTGCTCTCAAGTGATTTTGGACAATTGATGAGTCACACCAACACAGTCTCCTTCAATCGGGTTTCTCAAGTGGTTTCACCTGAGGTTAGTCAAACTGTCAAGGAGGAAGGATATAGAGAGCTTGAACTATTAGTTTCTGATGTTGTTATGAATAAATATCACTGTCGCTACTTTTTTTACAGCAAATACTGTTTCTTAAATATGGTATGCATTGTGCTGAGGATTTGTGCCAGTAATTATCCCTTGGCATGCCCAAGATTGCCTCTAAAGAAACCCCTGCCTCTACATAGGGGGAAACGGGTTCTGAGAGAGGGTGATAACACTGGGGTGTGTATGAGCCCAAGCAGATGACAAGCTTATGTTCTCTGCCTCTTCAGAGAGTATTTCAAAGATGGATATGGGGGTGGGGATAGGAAAAGCCCACCCAGAGAGCGCAGGAAATGTGAGGGCTTTCAGGAAACTTCCAGGCAGGAACAAAAGAGAGATGATGAACAGCAGAGACAGAATTTCTTCGGAGAGATTTTTGAGAGCCCATCTCGAGTGATGAATCAAGCTTCTAAAAGCCATTAAACATAGCATGCCTTTATTGAGTGACTGAGGGCTTTCTTAAGATTCCTGATTTGTATACAGGATGGAGTCCAGTCTAGTAGGCCTCGCCTCTATAGTGGGCTTTTTGCCCAGGTAGTCGTGGCTTCAGGAAAGCAGGACAATGCCACCTGCAACTGTCCTTGTTATCCAGTAACACTTCTTCAGAGATGAGTATGAAGGACT